>CAJNIZ010044999.1:28871-46445 GCA_905231905.1 Symbiodinium pilosum
TCTTACTATAATATACCCAAAACCCAAATTCTATCTACTTAAGGGGGACTATAGGCTAAAGGATTTGAGAGTGTGGGGTTTGAAGTTAGAAGTTATTACAGGGTTTCAGCATTTGGGCTTGCCTCTTTTAGCGTTTAGGATTACAACATCTAGGCTTCAGGGCTCTTCAAACGGAAAGGCGCGTACCAAAGTTAAAGCCTCATATATGTTATGCTGCCAGGTACGCCCATCATATAAGAACCCTGAAAAAGAAACATGTTGTGAGACTCACAGATCTTCCAGGATCTCTCTTGAGTTTTGTGTTAGGCGGGTGAGCCAAATTGGCCAAATAAGGTTATGTTCTTCTTGCACGGTACTACAACCAAAGTTTTAAGTACCCGAAAACGATGTTGTCTAATGGAATTTCCTACCTACAACACTACTCAGAAGGTACTACACAACCGGGCAAAACCCCGACATCGTCAAGTGGACCTCCTTACACTCCCAGCTTGAACGTGCATCAACTTGCAGTTGCCAAACCCCCTAGGCTTGCGGGTTTAGGGTACTTGAAATCACATTTTACACCCACCCCCCCCGCCCGAAGTAAATACTCTAAAGCGCTCCACCCCAATCCATATAGTAATCTCATGGTTACAGTGTTCCATTAAGGTTCTGTAATCTTGGGGCCCTCAAAGGAGATTACCAAATTTTTGCTGGTATACCAAAGAGCTGATCATGGCACTTTGAATTAGCACTTTCGATCCTGGCAGCCCCAAGCACTCACAAAGTCGATGCCCAAAGATGCCTAGTTCTCGATCCGTCGCTGCGAAAGAAACACGGTCTTCATCCGGCACGAATGGCTCGTCGCAGTAATCAATGTTCAAAAGGATGATCCTTGCGGAACATTTTGGAGGCTTCGCATGTGGGCTTTTTCCTTGCTTGCAGACGTGTACTTCCGAAATTGGACATTTTTGCCTCTACAGCAAGGATTTGGTGCAGGTTTGTAAAAGCGCGCCCACGTGCTGTCGGGGGAAGGAGCTTGGAAAAAGAAGTCCTTCGGCCAAGTCATGCAGCTGCTTGCAGATTCGCAGGGCGGAGCTACATTTTGTCGACTGTCCTAATTGTCAGGGAGTGCTGAAGGAGAGAGTCAGATGCCCCACAAATAATGACCAACCAATTGTGCACAAAATCCCAAAATCGTTGGAATCCAGGCTGGGAATCTATGGATGTCTACAGGATGACGACTCATGTTCTTCAGGCCTCCTATCACACTTGCGCTGTAGGCAAAACTGCTTCGGAGTAGCGGTGGTAGTGGTAGTGGTAGTGTTGTGGCAGGAGTAGGAGTAGCAGTAGTAGCAGTGCCAGTAGCAGTAGCAGGAGTCAGCAGCAGCAGCAGCAGCGGCGGCGGCAGCGGCGGCGGCGGCAGCGGCGGCGGCGGCAGTGGCAGCGGCGGCAGCAGCAGCAGCAGCAGTAGAAGTAGGTTGAGCAACAGCAAGAGGAGGAGTAGAAGTAGCACGGCAGAAGGAGCAGCTCTAGTAGCACGAGTGTACGGCCGTAGAAGCGTTGGACGTGGCAGCAGCATTAAGGTGTTGGCGACGGCAGTCGCGCTGGCTCGAGGCGCCCGTGGATGCGGTGGTGGCAGCAGCAGTTGCAGTGCTGGGGGTGGTGGAGGTAGTCGAGATGGGCGGTGGTGCGGGTGAATGAATGATGAGGATGGTCTTTGTCGTAGTCGTCAACTTTGTGGTAGTAAGTAGTACTCGGCAGCGACGGCGTGCTCGTGGTGGTCGCTACAGCAGCAGGACCATCAGAGCTAGCAACCGCACTCTCGTTCTTTCAATTAACTCTTGCTATCAGCACCATGCGAAGCAATTTGCGCATTTGGCCAGGTATCCCGCGAAGTGGAGAGTTCGACCTGCCAGGGCCCCAGCTTGCATGAACTCGAGATCTACTGGACGGATCCCACAAGTAAGTTCTATCCGTTTTGATTATGCATCCCAGAAGCCACCAAACCTCATCAACTTGCTTACCGAAATGGGGCACTACTTCACAGACTTCATCCCTAAACCCTAAATCTTGGGTGCTGCCCCCCCTCTAGGGTTTAGGGTTTAGGGTGGATAATAAATATATTATGGTTACATATAGCCCCTAATAGGACCCCTAATATAGACTGTTACTGGGTGGGGGCAGTACCCAACCCTAAATCCTAAACCGAGGCACTAAAACTCTAAACCCTTAGGCCCCACAGATATCCCAGCCATGGTGTACCTGAAGGTTCTAAGGAGTTTAGGGTGTGGGGTTTGGGGGTTTAGGGTTTAGGGGTTTGGGGTTAAGGGTTTGGGGTTTAGGGTTTAGAGTTAGTGATTTAGGGTATAGGTGTGGGGTCTTATAACTGGACGTAACGTCGGACCTCCTTTCTTATTAAAGCCCCTACAATGTCTGGGGCCCCCTTACTCGGATCAGTGTAATGATAGAAGCGCCCCTGGAAAGTATCTTTTTGGTGCCTCAATATAGGAAGCATTTTAATCTCCTTTGATCTCTTGGACAATCAACCCTGAAACGTTTCGATTCAGCACCCTAAAGCTAAAACCGCGCATTGAAACCACATCCTAAGCCTGCAGCCAACCAGCTTTAACGATAATATTCAACAAGAGGTCAGCATTCATAGCGCAAGGCATATGGGCGGGTTTCAGGTGAGGGGCTAGGGTCTGAACTCCTTAAAGGGGGTTGTATAGGGGAGTATTCATGGGGTTGTCAAGGCGGATGCTCGGAGTTTAGACTATAGCTTAAACGCTAAAGCCTACACCCTAAACCTTAACCGCAGATGGGCAGAAGGGATACTCCAACAGGCCTCTGAATCCCGAACGAGGCTCATTGTTTGGAGTTCCTGGCTTAGGAACCCTAAACCCTAAACCCTAATTTAATCTTCCTGCGAATAGGGGCCCAGACCATCCCTTTTGAATCAATCTCCAGAGCCCTCAAAACTGCGGAGGTTTGAGGGGCCCTTGGTTTAGGGTTTAGGGTTTAGGGTTTTGGGTTTAGGGTTCGTGCTTTCTGACCCTTGTGTTGTTTATCCTTACTTATGACCCCCCTAAATGGATTTATGTGGGTTGCCCCAATGGTCTCATGAACCTCGAAGTAGCCCTAAACCCTAAAACACAAACCTTAACCCCTGAATATAAAATGGGGGTTAGTACCTCTGAGAAACCAAGTACCCTAAACCCTAAGATCTAAACCCTAAGCCCTAAAGGTTAGTACCTCTGATGAACCAAGTACCCTAAACCCTAAGACCTAAACCCTAAGACCTCCCTAAGACCTAAAACCTAAACCCTAAGACCTAAACCCTAAACCCTAAGACCTAAACCCTAAGACCTAAACCCTAAAACCCTAAGATCTAAAACCTAAACCCTAAGACCTAAACCCTAAGACCTAACCCTAAACCCTAAGATCTAAACCCTAAGACCTAAACCCTAAGACCTAAACCCTAAGACCTAACCCTAAGTAGAGCTGCAGTACCAAGGAGCGCAGGTTCCGGCTGGCAGGTGTTGGAGTGCCTTGGGGGTTTAGGGTTTAGGGGTTAAGGGTTTAGGGGTTTAGTTCAGGATTTTGTCTTTGGTCTACGTAGAGATGTGGGGTGTAGGGATTCTTGTTTCAGTAGTTGAGGGTCTTGGGTTCTGGAGCTTAGGGAGTTTTAGAAGTAAAGTTTTGTTGGTTCATGGCTCAGGCATTTGGGGTTTGGGGCTCAGGGGTAGGGATCGAGGATTCAACTTTGCTTTTTGCGGACGGCACCGTAAGAAAAAGGTAAGCTGTAGATCACGAAAATTGGTTGAAGGGTCTAGCCCTTGATATGACCTCTGTTATAGACGGTTAAAGGGTGGGGGCAGGGCCCAATTTATTAGGGCAGCTCAGTCTGAAGTTTGGATGTTGGCGTCCTTTCTGTAAGGTAGTGCAACCTCCACTGCTCCACAAAGAACCCTAAACCCCCCTATGACACAGCGTGATTTGAGTAGTGTTTTTCAGTGGGTATTTCCAGATGTTTCCGATCAAATTGGAGCTTCCCAGAGGCTCCCATACAATCACTATTACTGTTTAATTCCTAGACATTTTCACACACACACAGATAGATATATATATATATACAAACATATACATATACATGGTACTCCATTTTGCCCCTTTTTATATCTATAGATCGTATCTTCCACATTTGAGGTCTCAATGAGATCATCTGTTTCAGTAAAATCCATTATTTTGAGGCGCGACTCCGGAGATTGAAAAAGATTGAACTTCAATCGCTTGAATCCAAGATTCCAAGATTCCCTGAAGGTCTTTCAGAGCAATCTTGGAATCCAGGGTCGGGAGATTGAAAAAGATGGAATTGGATTCCAGAGATTGAAATTCAATCTTTTTCAATGTTTCTCACTCTCCCGACCCTCAATTCCAAGATTGCTCTGAAAGACCGCCTGGGAATCTTGGAATCTTGGAATCTTGGATCTTGGCTTCCAGAAATTGAAATTCAATCTCGTTCAATCCTTTCAATCTCTCGAATCGCTTCACGCTTCCCATACTTCAATAGTCTCATCAGGAAATCCCAATCCTAACCTTACCAGCATTGACCACTTCTCTCACGCCATCATATACCTACTCATTCCTTCACTCCCCCATACGCTCACGCGCACTCACTAACACACAACAAGACTACGCACAACCTTCACGTAGCTATGCAGTAGATCAGCTACCTAACCTACTAATTAGCTAAGTACCTAATTACATTACATGTGCATGCCCCTAATCCACACATATATACACGTGCACGTTAGGTCCCAAGGTAAACACAACACGCGCACATATATATATATATATACATGTATATATATATATATGAATGTCCCGTACCTGCAAGCGGGCTCAGGTGCCTGGTGGTGGCGGCGACCGCGGAAAGCCTTGGGGCCGTTGGCGGCTGAGGATTCAATCTCCACAGACGGCTTAGGGTTAAGGGTTTGAGGTGGATATCTTAGGGCTTGGGGTTTGAGGTTGGGCCGATTGGTTCCCAGGGCAGTTTTGGGGCTTTCATGGAGCAGGGGCTTGCATCACGTCTCGCAATTCCAGCAAGCCTGACTCCGAGTAGGTGCCCCGCTTCAAATTGGTGTAGGTTTTTGCAGATTGAACAAGGGTCCTTGAAAGGTTATGGGTGGTTGTAAGTAGGGCTACAAGTATTCCAGACAAGCCATTAGTGCCATATGAGACCGGTTTCCATGTTGAATGCTCTTTCTTTTCCACTTAACTTTCCGTTGCTGAAAAAACCGTACGTTTATTTCACGCTCCTTTTCTGTTCGTTCTACCACTTCCAACTTGCAATGAGGTAGTACAACACACTTCAACCCTCTACCCTAAACCCGAAATCGTCAACTCTCAACCCTGAGCTTCAAAACCTCAACTCTAAAACAGTAAACCCCGCATCCTAAGCCCTAGGCAGCGCATGCGCGCATGTCTAAGACGTGCAGTTGGAAATGCCATTCTTGCGGGTTCAAGATCTAGGGTGTATTGGGTTTGGGTTCAGGGTTTACACCCCAAGCGGCTTAGCGTTCAGGGGGAGCCCAAGGCCCCAAACCCTAAATCCTCAGAAATGTTAGGGTTTAAGCTTGAGGGTTTAGGGGTTTAGTTTAGGGTTATCAGGTTCAAGATTAAGGGTTAGGATTCGTCAATGTTAGCTTGTGACACACCGAGAGAAATTGTCAGGCTTGAGCATCCCAGATTTCTGAGCTCTATGCGGAGTAGGATCCAAAGTTTGGTTTCGGGAGTGTATCATACAGGGCTTTCAAATGGTATGTTCCAACAAGTCTACCCCTTGTTGTAGTGAGTGCTTGCCAAAAACTTTTGACACGAATCCCGAAACCCAAATTTTTAACCTTATACGAATCCCACACCCAAAGCCGATGATCAGACTCTGAATCTTCAACGCTCCAAACCTTAAGCCCCAAACCCTAAACCCTAATCAAGCTGGCATGCCCATGAGCCTTGCCTTACCTTCCTTGTGCCTAGTAGGAGCTGGAGGAACATGTTGTAGGGACCCTTTCCCGTAAACCCGGTTTAGGGTTTGAGGCTTAATGCCGCAAAATTACAAGGGGCGGTGCCGGGGCTAATTTAGGGCTCATCCATTCCTCCATTTTTTATAGTGGCGGCCCAGGTTATTCATATCATGGATTTCCTTACTACCCCTTTGGGATCTTCCCTTAATTAAAGTTATTTTTGGGATGATCCGGGCTAATGGGGGTAAATTCTGAGGGGGAACCTGGATAGTATAGGGGTGGGCGGGGGGGGTTGGGGAACTCATGATGGTACCGTAGCCTTACAAAGCCCTGACACGCTAAGATCTCCTCAGGCTTGTTTCATAGTCCCCAAGGTTTCTTAGATGATTCTAGACGCCTACGGCCCCTACATGCTAAACTTTCCCCTGAACCCTGAACCCTGAACCCTGTAACCACAATTACCCACAGCTCAGTAATCATTACCTGCAAATACGAGTTTCGACCTATCAAGCTGAAGGAATTTCTTAGAGGTTCATGGGACTTTGTAACTACTTAACGCTGCGCTTATGGCCTTCCTTATAGTCCTCCTAACTAAGCGTATACAGTTTAAGCCCCCTCGTAATTACTTACAGTACTAATGTAGCCCCATGATTAATAAACCCCCCTCCTTTTAAGGACCTTAATATTAGGATCCCTAATTATAACCCCTATTAAGGGGAAGGGGTTTATGACCCATGAACCTCCAAGTTGAGGTTCAAGGTGAACCCTAAATGCAAAGACACGAGTGTTCAGGTCTTGCTGCTTACGCCGGAGCTGGCCGTTGACGGAAAAAGCGGATGAGCGTTTAGGGTTTGCGGTTTAGGCTATTTAACGAGAGCTCTTCAAGGGTTATAAGGGAATACGCTGAACTGAGGGTTTGGGGTTTAGAAATGTGTATTCTTCTAGATGAAGGGTCGCAAGGGACTATGGACCCAGAGTCTGGGTCTTAGAAGGGGGTACTCTACTTGCACTCTACCAGAGTTATACGGTAGGTTCTCAAAAATGATGCTCCTTTTGGGGTCTATTATGATATGGGAAGGGAATTTTGACAACGCCCCGCACCCACGTAAGGGCTACAGGAGAATAAAGAGACCTCAGGGTTTGGGTTTTAAAAGAAGGCACTTCGGTTTTTCCTAAATCCTAAACCCTAAAACCCCATGGCTATCATTTGACTCTTCTAGGCCCTTCGTGCAGGCTTATAGTCCCCCTCAGTAGATAGAACATGGCTTTGGGTATCTTAGAATCAGATCCCCATATGCCCCATATTATATCTACTTGAGGGGGAATATAAGTCCTAAACCCTAAACCGTACATTCTATCTACTTAAGGGGGACTATAGGCTTACTAACAACATCCTCGTAGGCCCGCAGCGGATTGGGAAATGGATTAGATGCAGGTTCAGGGCTTGGGGTTTAGGGTTCAGGGTTTAGGGTTCAGGGCTTGGGGTTTGAGGTTAAGGGGTTCAGTTATTGGTTTAGGGTTTAAGGGGTTTAGGCGTCAGGGGTGTGTGGTTTGGAGTTTAAGATTTAGGGTTGGGGTAAGATATCATGGTGCCGGACAAGCTAGTATAAGTCTAGAATCTTGGTATGATTATTGCGTAGGGTACCTCAAAGGATCTTTAAATCATGTTGGTAATTATTGCGGCGCCTGTTCTTGAGCTTCCGGAGTGAATTATGCAGGGGTTCGGACCCACGCAAGGTATCCATGGTAATCAGAGGCAGAAAAGGTCCTTTGACCTGCCAGCAATCTTTCTCTACAGGTTCCGACAATATTTGCCGGCGGACATCAGCAACTGGGTTTGGCAACCTGTTGCTACTGCCCTAAACCCTAAACCCAGAATGATACGATTTGGTCCTTGCGGCTTTGGCTTTGGTGCACGAGGTCTAGGTTAAATCCGTCAAGAATTAGTTCCGTGATGTGTTCCGTCAGCAGTTTCAAATTCCGAGAATGATCTCGGAAGGATGCCGAGGTAGGTGTAAGCCCTAAGCCTTACCTAAACACCCGAAGTAGGTAAGATAATGGCCCCAAACCCCTAAATATAGCCCAAAAGGCCATTATTCTACATCCTTTTGGGGTCCTAAACCCTAAACCCAATATAACCCCTAAACCTAGTAGTTTCCATTTTCTTTTCCATTATTCTACATACTTTTGGGGTTCCTAAACCCTGCTATGCTCAGAAGTCGATCCATTCAGTGTCTGCCGTGGACCGAACATTTCTCAAAGTAGAGCCCGCCAACAGTGTCTGGTACCTAGGGTTTAGGGTTTAGGGTTATATCCCCCTATAATGGAGAATCAAATGGAAAAGAAAACGGAAAATGAAATGGAAACTGGGATTTATAGGTCTTATGCCACTTCAGGGTTGTTCGGTTTGAATCATGGGGCTTCGGGTTCTGGAGTGATACAACTTTGGGGCCCTGTGAAAGATGCATTACTGTGACTCCCTGTTAAAGGACTTTTTGGCAAATAGAGGGCATGCATGTGACACCATCGTGAACCTGAAGACACCGAATGGGTACCCTCCAAATTGCAGCTGTCGGGCTTGCAGATATCACGCACCTACGAAGCAATGCATCGCAACTGCATGCAAACCCGATGTCAAGCAGAGGGCCACATGCTGCAATCAGCGTTGCGCTGTTTTGAAGGCGTCCAGCATAACTCCTTTCTTTGGGGATGGCCTTCTTGGGATTTGAAGGCCCTAACCACCGAGTTCCGTACCCACGCACCCAAAATGGGTTGCTGTCAAGGAACTTTAGTTATATTTCCATAATGCGGGTATAATACCGGGATTTCCTTATTATAGTAACCCTACACCATAAACCGACATATTATTCTGTATACCCTAGAAAACCTACATATCCTATACGCCCTATATAACCTTATTTTAGCAACTTAGCTTGAGTTAACAGCAACCCAGAAAAGAGCAGACCCTAAACCAGAAGCTGACGTTCCCCAGCAGCAGCCAACAATCCCTAAAACCTAAATCCTAATCCCCTCACCCTAAACCCTAGATCCTAAACCCTGAGCCCCAAACCCTGACCCCAAAACCTCGACACTAGACCCAAAACCTCAAACCCTCAACCTCAAACCCTGAGTATAGGGCCCTCAATTGCAACTACGCCATGGCCTCTCGCTGCTTACTTCTGGCGGCGTTGGGTCCCTTCGATCTTTAGAGGATAAGGGTTACGGCTAAGGGTTTAGGGTCTAGAGTTTTGGGTTAAAAGCCTAAACCCTAAACCCTAAATCCTAAACCCTAAACCCTAAACCCTAAATCCTAAACCCTAAACCCTAAACCCTAAGCCCTTTACCCTTAACCCTCTAAAGGTCAGGGAGCTGGGGATGCATGGCGCTAAGCCTTAAGCCCCAAATTGCGTGGGGCTCTGAGTCCAGGCTTGGCTGTCTAAGCTGGCTCCTAGGGTTTAGAGTTTAGGGTTTAGAGACTTGAGGGTTTAAGGTTTAGGGTTTAGGGTTTTACAGTTTAGGGTTTAGACTTGAGGGTTTAGAGTTTACGGTTTAGAGGTCAGGGTTTTGAGTTTAGGGTATGGTTTTAGTGGCAGGGTTTACCTAAACTCCCCAAGTACCCTCTACAGAGACCAAACCCAGAGTACTCTAGCTCTTACTTGTAGCCAGAGGCCAATTAGAAGCCAAGCATGGCTATAGTTGGGTTAACACTACGGCTTTCGTTCGCTTATGATTTGCCTGGGCCTCCCGGTACCTTTCTAGTCTCAATCGCTCCAGCCCCCTTGCACGCAATAACCTGGCTAAGTCGCGATACTTCCAAAGCGTGAAGCAAGGCCACTTTGGTACTGAAGTCTATCTAAACCACAACTCACACAATTCAACGTGAGGACGGGTGGCATCATAATCATACGCCCTAAACCCTAAACCCAAACACTGATTTTCCCAGAGTTTGGAATAAGTCCTAATCCTCAACTCTAAACCCTCAACCCTACATCCCAAACCCTAAACCCTGTGTTAACTTCCATTTTCTCTACTATGCCTTACTAAGGACTAAGTAGTGAATTCAGGAACCCTAAGCCCTCTGAAAGTTGGGTTTAGGGCTTAGGGTTTGTGCTAAGTTGCTGGACATGAGTTTCACTAAGGTCCTAGACACGAATCCCTAGCACAAGGTTTAGGGTTCAGGGGTTGCGCTCAGGTCCTAGACATGAAACCCTAGCACAAGGTTTTCGGTTTAGGGCTTAGGGTTTGGGGTTCTGTTTCCAGGGTCCCAACTATGCGCCCTTCATTGTGCTTTCTAGGGTCTTGGGGGGCGATATATGGCTTTTTTCTTAGTACATAGACCCCAGGATTTAGGGCCTATACTAGGAGCCCATAGTTCAACCATAGCTTTGGGGTTCAGGGTTAAGGGTTTGGGCCTGCGAATGCAGAGTTTGGGGGGTTTGGCTTCGGGCACTCCAGCTAAGGTTCTGAGATTTGATGCTCTCATGCTGGCTTTGATCAACGCCTTCACGCCCCAAGTGGGCTCAACCCTAAACCTTATAAACAAACAACACGTTCAGTCCCAACCAGTTGAAACCGTCTACCTAGACCCCTGTACCCTACCCGTTTTTGGGGGTAGCTAACTTCGTATATAGAAGGTGCTACCTGAATCTCAAGAGCATGTAGAATGACGGCCTTAATGTCTCCACTTTGGTGTTTTGGGTTACCATGTTTACTTACTTTGGGGTTCATGTAGTGTAAAGTTAGCTAATTTAAAAGGGCAAGGGTACAGAGGTCTAGGTACAGGTAGAGTTAGTAGGGCTAGTTCCTGCAGGACTCCCACAAGGACTGCCAGAACATTCTCTGATTTACAGGGACGTAGGCAGGGCCCTTTCAGGGAGTACCCATGTGTAAACTACCCGCCTGTGCCATTCACGGCCATCTAACAGTACACGATCCAAGAAAGCTGCAGCATGCATTGCATTGTGACTCGAATCCCAAGGCAATTGGACAATTCTCCTGTTTCTGCGAAGAAAAATGCGGAAGGGACACTGCGGAGAAGGTTGAGTATCTTTGGAAAGAAAGTGTGCATTCCAAAATACTTGAATCCTTCTCACAGGTTTTGGGGTTCAGGGTGCGGGGTTTAGGGTTCATAGGCCTTAGGTCGTTTGGCTCGTGTGCCCTTTTCCGCTATGAGAACCTCAAGCTGTGCAGATTATAAGATGACGTGAAGCATCCGGGACAGATTTGGTCATGCCAAAGGGAGGAAGCTCGAAAACCCACACCCTAAACCCTGAACCGCATGCAGCGTTGCTCAAGCGCTTACCCAAAGGGTAGCGCATGTGCCGATATCCAGATGCACAAGTCCTTATAGCCAAAGAATGTTGAAGAGTTTCCATTGACGATTTAGAGACCCCACTCTTCCCTACAGCTTCTTCACAGTGCTAGATGAGGGTCCGATTACCGGTTCAGGGTTTAGGGCAAAGCCAACACCCAAGATGAAGGACCTCACCAAACAACACCAAAATCCGAAACTTGAATCTTCTATACCACCTGAACCCTGAAACGGACACTGCACGTCAGCCCGTTTGGGCGAAGGAACTGTAATCTCCAATGCCTACAGCTTAATTACTGTGAACCCGCTAAGCCATGAGTCACAAAACTGTAGGCAAATGCGGTGTTGAACCCTAAACCTTAGATCCGTAACCCTAAACCCCAGCCTACAACGACTTCCGTTTCTGCTTTGGACCTTCCGTGGTGATCAGCTTGGGCCGAACGTGCCTTGGGCAGCGTTAATTTGGGGTTGGGGTTGGGCGTTTAACTCAGACCCCCGGTTCGCAAACCCCCTCCCCTTAACAGGGATTATAATAGGCATCCTACTATTAAGGCCCTTAAAAGGAGGGGGTTTATTAATCATGGGTCTACATTAAGCCAGAGTGACGTTTGAGGTTCTCTAGGTTCCCATGGGTCCCTAACATGGGCCCCCACATGCTTTCTGCGTCGCAACTTTGGGCCATACCTGAACCCGAAAAGTAGCTAAAATGATAGCCCAACACACCTAAATATTGACCAAAAGGCCATTATTCTTGATAATTACTTTTGGGGCTCAGGCAGTTCAGACCTCAGCTGTTCTTTCTACATGATGCAACAATCTTGATGCTTCAAGGTTCGGGGTCGTTATCAGTTTGGCGCTTTACGTCCCCGAAGTGAGTTGCAGTAGCTGTAGTGCTCTTCTTTCGAAGCCTTGTCATAGCTACCCAGAGTCTTTGACCCGAGCTCAACCCTAAACCTTAAGCCCTAAACCCTACCCAGAGTCTTTGAGCGGAGCTTCCCTTACTGAGCATCACTTGGGGCCTCTCATGACTTCGTAAATCTACTTCTTGTCCCCTGTAACCCCTGCTTGGAGGGTCAGGGGGACTTGGTATTGCTGGAAAAGAAAATGGAAACTACTTTAATGGGGTTATATATAGGGTTCAGGGTAAAGGGGGACTTAGTAAGTAGGTTCATAATGGGGATAATGAAAGTTACTTTATGGGTTATGGGGGTTATTGATCTACTTACTAAGTTTTTCTTGACGCTCCAAGAACGCTGCCGTTCATGGGACGTCAGAGTACTTCGAATTCTGTTCTAGCCATACGTAGAGCTCGGACTACCTATTAATGTAGACCCCTACTTTATGAACCCCCTCCCCTCAATATTTTTTTGATAGGGATCCTAAGATCAAGGCCCTTAAAGCGAAGGGGTTTATGAATCATGGGTCTATATTAATCCTCATACTAGTCAAAAAGCCGGCGTTTTTGAGACTACCCTAGGGATCCTGATAGCTCAAAGTAGGTACTATTCTAGGTACCCCAGTAGTAGCCTTTTCCCCTTTTTAGTTTGAGGTTTCGGAAGAAGGGTACCCTTATCATTGTGGGGTTACTGGGGAGCCTAGTATTTAAAGACTCTTGGGCCGAAAGTAGGTACTGTAGACCCCGACTTGCTAAGCCCCCTCCTTTTTAAGGGCCTTACTATGAGGATTCTTGTTATAAACCCGATTAAGGGGAGGGGATTTCTTAATCAGGGGTCTACATTCCTATTTACTGACTCGGACCGTAAGGGCTAGTATGAAGGGATTAAGTCCATTCACGGGCCTACAGGTAGGATTCTGGCCCCAGTGGGATAGGGTTTAGGGTTTAGGGGTCAGAAATTCCGAAGTACCATGGCCTTTCCAAGGTGTAGCGTACGAAGGTTTATAGGGTTTGGGGGTTGGGTGGTTAGGGTTTAGGGTTTGGTTGGTTGGGGTTTAGGGGAAGAGGAACAACAAAAGTAGCATGGAAAGAACAATACACACCGCAGCAATACGAAGCATCACAGTAAACAAAGTCAGTCTTCCTAGTTACAGGGTTCTTTGTATTGCGCTTTTGATTTTCCAGACATTACTTTCACAAAAACCTTCCCCCCTAACCCTAAATTGTTCGGGCCATATAGGGAACCGTGCACCTACAAGTTTGGAAGCCCCTGCACTGTTCACCCTCGTGCCGGATCACCGGGAAAGGCAAGTCTGCTTTCTGCAGCTATTGGCGTAAGGGTCTAGGGCCCCTTTATGGGCACCTGAGATTTGAACTGTACAACTTGCAGTACGGTTAGACTAAGTCTGAGATTGTTGTTTGCTTGTCTTCGGCTCTTGCTCGTAACATGCCCAACGCACTAAATTCCAAGACCTAGATATATACACCTAAACCCTAAACCCTAAACCCTATACTCCCAACATGTAAATTTGAAATCTTCTGATCAGGTGAGGGGCGTTTGATGAATGCCGGCTCCGGCAAGGCCAAGCCAAACGGAAAGGACAACGCAGCCGAACTACAGGAGCTGACGATTCCGGGGCTTAGGGATATGGGGAACTGTCAAAATTATGGTCCCTTTTTGGGGTCCCTATTATAATACGGGGCCTAATACGGGGCCTAATTTAGGGGACCCAAAAAGGGACCATAATTTTGACAATTCCCCATGTCCTGTTTTAAGGTCTAAAGGTTTGGTGTACGGAGTGACAGGGAACGCGGCTTTTTCTTTATTTCAAATACTCATTTGGGACCTTGGCAATGATTACGGTTGTTACGTTATGGGAGTAAAGATTTGCAGAACTGCAAACGGTGGATGGAGCTAATCTGGCACCACGTGTCCCAAAGTACTGTGGTTGCCAGTTTTGGGGCCGGGATGATGGAAGACTCCTCCATGTGCAAAATCAACGATGGGTTTCGAGGTGTTCACGGTAGCTTCCGGGGTTTGCGATCCATGGCTTGAGGTTAAAGGTCGGCAAGTTGATTTTAAGGTCTGGAGGACTCAGTGGCTGTGATTGAAAGAATGCGATTCTAAAAGTGCGGCAGGGTTCTATGTTCGTGGTGTTTTCCTTCTCAAAGGTATGTGGCGGCCGACACCCTGAAGCCTGAACCCTCAGGGGTCCGAAGTCTTTGGGGTCTGTTCTGGGCTTTGTGTCGTGTCGACACGGTTTAGGGTGTCGGATTCTCATAATCCGCTGCCCCTTTTTTTTGTAACATCCTCGTATGACGAGATATTGTTCCCATTGTTCATTTTTGATTTTTGTGTTAGTGGCATTATTAGTTAGAGTTATGTAAATATAGTGACATACATATATTCGGAATGTGTATCTTCGGGGTTCGAGGGGTATTGGTTGAGGGGATTGTCATTCCGGTATCGCATACTTTCAAATTTCATCCCAGATATTCAGGCGCCTGCGTTGGGTGGTTGTCTTTGAGTGCAGGGGTGTGCTTGGGACTTGAAACCCTGTCTGTTTAGGACATCGGATATGGTGTCTATATTATATAGAACTTTTGTGAGCCCTCTGTAGGCCTTTTGGCCGTGCATCCATTGAATTCCTGCCCTGGCAGAATGCTTCTGACCTTGTGCAGGTACGAAGGACATGTTCGCTGAATCCAGGCAGGCAAAAACCCAATACTATACGTTAGTGTTGTCTACATTACAATGTTTACAAAAAAAGGCAATTTTGCATGCAACCTGCTACCTAGCCCCTACACCGTAAATAGCATTGTATCATCCCAGTGTCCATTTCATTTTCCAGGTTCTGTGCCATGTAATGCCTCATCATTTGGTACTTCGTAGAATAGAACTCTGGGCATGAACCATATAGCCCTTGTATATCGCTTCACAGCACTACATATCCAAACCCTAGAACCTAGAACCTCCCCATGTCCCCCAAACAGGGGCTTGAGAGCCTTCCATATGCGCGCCTTTTCTGGGCATCATGGGTTTTTCAAAGCACTTTACTTTGCAATACGGGACCATGTTGGGGCTTAGGGTTTGGGATTGAGGGCTTATGAGTCTTTCGAAAAGTGATCCAAGTAGACGCTCTTTACAGGTGGCTAGGCCCCCCGCGGGGCTTCCTGACTGGAGTACCAGGGGAACTACCATGAACCTAAAACACCCACTTGAAGATGACTTCACATAACAGACTTGGAGACAGACCTCACGGATCCCAATTTATTCGCTACACATTTAGAGATTTCCAATGCGCACACACTCCAAACCCCAAACGCTAAATTTCTTAAGCCCACGAACCCTAAAGTCCGAACCCCGAACTACTATTGTAATTTAATTGCTAAGTTTTCCCAAGCCTCCAAATACAGAGGAGTTGCTGTGTGGATGCCTGCTTCCCTACAGCGATGAAGGCGTACACCAGTCGTGGGAAACACTTGCAGGGCTTCAGGGTTAGCTTGGACATTCAGGTTTGGGGTTCAGCGTTGAGGGACAAATCCCTTCCGTAAAAGGCTTAGGGTTTTCTCTCCAAACTACTATAATCCCAAAATGGTACCCCTAACTTACGGAAAGCCCCATATGGGATATCCCTATCTATTTCTTATGCATAATTTTTTTTGGCCCCTATAAACTCCAAACCATAGATAAAAATTGATTGCGCCCGGCGAATGAGCGCACAGGCTTGGTGGCTGGTGGTCGTCCCGACTAGGCCCCATACCCCCTGAACCCTAAACCCAAAACCTTAAAACTCCTCAAAACCTCAACTCGCAGCCCTCGAGTTGCCTTAAGATTATCATCAGTCCTCTACTACGACTTAGAGTTTTTGGTTGCTTCAACATTTTGGTGGATCTTGATGGTTTCGCTGAGCCTCCAGTAGACATGCCCTCCCCAACCCCAACCCCTATCGTCGAATTCCTACACTCCTTCCCCCACCTTATTCCTGCGTGCCCTAAACCGTACTTGCCTCACTCTAAGCTCAAGGCAGTATCGCTTTAAGTCTCCTTTCACCCCAACCCTGAACTCGAAGCATTTTTCATTCAGAGGTCTGAACCTACACTTCCAATGTAGATGCATGAGGAATACCCGTAGTATCCCTTGTTGCGCTTATACAGTTATAATGTAACAGCTCCCGGAGCGTTGTTTTAATCGTGTAGGCCCCTGCATGCCCACAACGATAAAATCTAAGGTATCAAGCCGGTTTTCTATGCATGTTCCATTTTCTTGTAAACTTTAAACCCAAACCACGTAAACTCTACACCCTAACCCTATAAACCGTAAACCGTAAGCCTTAGACCTTACATCAAAAGCTCCTACACCCTATTGTGGCTACCTATGCGCCTGCATTGCCTTCCTGATAGATAGCCCTGGCCAGTTGTTACTTGTCTTCTCCATTTGATGTTCCATTATTGGGCTACCATATTCTTCCCTATATTATCCTAAACCTTGAATAAACCCCCAACCCTAAACCCTTGAACCCTAAACCCTAAACATGAACCCCCAAACCCCCAAACCCTACAGAATAACCCTACAGGGGATACTAAAACCTTGCATGGCCCTAAGTACCCTGAATCCTGGGATTGTTTCAACCGTCATGCAGAATTTAAACCCTCAACCCTAAACCTCCTAAACCTTAAGCCGCCTGAAACTGTAAACCCTAACCACTAAACCCTAAACACGAAACCCTAGGCCCTAAACCTTAAACCCTGAGCAAACGTTAAACACTAAACCTTAGAACCCTAAATCCTAAGCAAATCCTAAGCCTTAAATCCTAAATCCTAAGCAATCCTAAACCCTAAATCCTAAACCACCCTAAACCCTGTGGCCTTCCTAGCAGGCTGGCTCTCCCGGCAAACGGTGGAGCGCATTTTGACGGACCTGCTTCCCGCAGAAACCCAGGCCTGAGTTGCCTTGGGTTTCTGTACCTAGACCCCCCAAGTACCCTCTATAGACCCTAAGTATCCCCCAATAGAAGCTACATAGACCCTATTTTAGGGTACTTGGGGGGTCTAGGTAGGGCTTAGAGTTTAAAATGCGACATAGGGTTTAGGTTTTAGGATTTCTATAGGGCTTTTTAGGATCAGGGATTTCCAGAGTTTAGGGTTTAGAGGTTTAGGGTTTGAGGTGGGTTTAGGTTTTTTCGGGTTTAGGGATTTGGAGGATTGGGGTTTAAGGGGTGTAGGAGGGTTGGGGTTTGAGGGATTTATTTGGTGGGGAGGGTTTGGGCTTTAGGGTTAGGGGATATAGTGGTTCGGAGATTCAAGGGATCTAGGGTGTGAGGTTTAGGGTTTACGGTTTTGGGGGTTTAGGGTTTAGTCGG
>CAJNIZ010045000.1:0-15035 GCA_905231905.1 Symbiodinium pilosum
TTTTCCTCATTAGTTTGAATAGGAGCCATAGGGACCCCCCAGACCTCTAATCCGTTTTGAGGACTTTGTATTACAGACGCGTCCCTTTTTGGCGGAGGCCGCACTAATCAAGCTCCAACATTAAATCCTAAGCCCGAAATCCTTGCAACCCTCAACCTTCCAAACCGTGGAAGCCTGAACTCCCTGCACAACCTTCAAGGTTCGAGGGCTACGATTGGGTCGTGAGACTCAACCCAGACACGCTGATAACGCATGATGAGTGGATTCTCAAGGCAATCTCTCTCTATATTAGGGTGTAGGGTTTAAGGGTTAGAGATACTCCCCCAATAATGGAAAGAACATGGCAACCGGGGCGGAAATTTCGGGGGGTTGGAGTTGTTAAAATATGTTTTGGTAGTGTAGGGATTAATAGTGGAGAAGCAAAAGGAAAAGAAGACGGAACATGGAAACTGGTAATCAAGAACACCCTCATTATTCTAGCGCTTGGGGTTGAAGGATTTGGACTTCTGGACTTTTTGGAGAAAGGTTTAGCTAAAAAGCTAAACTCAGTTGATGTAGGGTAAGCTTCCAGCGGTGCTCAGAGATTGTAAAGCTGCAGAGCCCTCTGAACCTCATCCCCAAGACACGGAGGCCATGCAGAACAAGTCCATAGATGCGATCTTTGTCCGCTGCGCAGTGGGGTAGTACCCTCAGTACCGGGGTGGGACCAGGCGCCCTTGGCCCTCACTCACCCCGCTTGTCGTAGAAATTACATGAATGGGGAATCCTTCGTGCTACCTTTTTGGTTTTCAGAAGCGCGATCACACTCAAGGCTTCGGAGAACTTGGGTATATATGTATATAGAGATGTATGAAGCAACACCCTTTGCCCTCAGGACCGGGGCAGGACCACTCGCCCTTGGCTCTCACTCCCCCCACCTGTCTTGGAGGTTACGAGAATAGGGGGGGAGAATAGGGCATCCTTCATCTTACCTTTTTGCTGTTTAAGCTGGGGTGCTAAACGCACTCCACCCCACTTAACGGGCTAGAGGATTTGGGGATTCAAGGGTTTTGCGCCTGTAACTTGGGAGCAGGTTACGGTCCCAACCAGGACAAGAAGGGTGCACATCTCGTTACAGTTTTCGCTGTAGGGTGAGGATTCGTCGTTTAGGTTCCTTCCATCCAGCATTGATACCCTTGACCATTTTTTCTGGATTGTATGCTGAACAATCCTCAGTCGGTTTTTTCATACAGCACGAGAAACCTGATGAAAACGCCACGTAGAGATCCGTAAGTCCTTGTCTGAAAGCAGGGTATCCCCCTTATACCCCGGCAGACCGTAGTTTAGGGGATCGATTTATTTATGCGAGCACCCCACCTCATGTCATGCCTGTTCGTAAAGCTGTGCTTGGCGACCTCCTTACCATATTTCTTACCGGTCTATTCTATAAACCTTGTAAATAGCAAGGAGCCCATAGTTTCCAGGACCATCCAGAACGCCTTGGAACTTGATGACTTTATGGGGATGATTTTGAGAAACTACCACATGTTTAAAGGCTGCTCTTGTAGTCCTAGCTTTCAGATATGCTCAGGAGATCCACTCTAGTTCGTCTTAGGGCAAATACATACGAGCTTGCATAACAGGAATGGGACCAACATCCCCTTAATACTTATGTGGCAGAAGTCAGATTTTCAGGATGCGGTGGGCTTTACGAGCCTTCACCCCTGTGTAGTAATGTTTCATCTCGATTCGTGTGGAGGGATTGAATTATGCGAAGCTTCGCCAAAATTACTAAACACCCCTGATTCGATTGGGGGCTCTTAATTGTGCGAAGCTGCGCGGCCAAAAAGAGGAGTTCTGGTAATAATTTGATAGAGTGAATAAGTGAATAAGCCTAAAGTGCTTTCCTAATCCAAGCTGCTCTTACTAGAATGTTAAATTTGAGTAGCTGCCTCAAGGATCCTTAGCTTCAGGCTTTCAGGCTTCTGGCCAGGTCCGAAACCATCGATTTCTTATTGAACCGCTTATTCGAGGAGGCCAGGGAATCATTTTTGCAAGGGTGTACCAGCAGCTGCTTGGGTCCTCAATAATATGAGTGTTTTGGGGATCTCAATTATGCAAAGTTTTTAGGGCCCCCTAGGAATTCCAGAAAACAATTGCATTTCGTTTGAAATAAGTAACTTTCGTTTAGAAGAGCTACTGAGCTCCGCAACGCTCCTCCTATTGAATTCACGTTAGAACAGATTCCGAGCTCAGGACACCCTCCTCCTATTGAATTTAACTTCCAACACATTGCGAGCTAAGGACACCTTCCCCTATTGAATGTAATTTAATCTAAAACAGATTCTGAGCTCCGGAGACACTCCCGCTGTTGAATTTAATGAACAGAATTTTCTGAGCTCCAGAAACCCTCATCCTGTTGAACTTAATATACAGGTAGGATCCCGTTTCGTTTGGGGGAGGACCCCCACCCCATTAGATTGATGAAGTAGCCTACTGTATTGGAGGGGGTGGAGTGGGGGATCCCCGACACCAATCAAGATCGCACATTACAGATATTGTTTGCTAAGAGTTTCACTCTCACTTACCTCATAGATCAGCGTGGGCAAAAAAATGATTGTTTTAGCAGTTAACTATTTTAGTTAAAATCCTGACCATTAGTCAATTTATGTTCCTATTAAAATAGTCAATTTCAAATTAAATCTCCAGCGATTTGAATTGGACGTGACTGCGTTCAACTTGATGCCCATTGGATTCTCACTAGGACTTGCGTAATTCGATTTACTTCCCCCTTTTCCCCTCTTAATAATAAAACTCCCGGTGTGCTTTTGAATTACGAGCAGAAGCGTTTTTTTCTTCATATTTGGGGAAGGGATTACCTCTCCCTAGAACTAGTGATCCTCCTGTCTGCCACATACCACATGATCCCCTGATACATCATGGTATAGAGTAGCAGTAATCCGTGCTCTTGACGAATACAACCCCTTGGATAAGAAAATGCGGGCCAATCAGGGGTCAAAGACTACTTTCAAGGCGGAGGCAAGTTTTGGGGCCATAATCCCCCTTGGACAAAAAGAAAAATGTCCACACACCCTTAGGAAATAAGGCTCCAGGTAAGTTTTATGCTCTAGAATTTAAACTTACAACCTAAATCTGGGGCCCTATACCCTAATCAAACCTCAAACCTGTTCTGTAGTTGTTTTTGAAAAGTAGTAGTAGTAGTAGTAGTAGTAGTCGTAGTAGTAGTAGTAGTAGCAGCAGTAGTAGGAGGGGACCTACTAACTCTAGACATCAGAGAGGGTCCCGCAAACAGGATTTGAATACTAAACTTTAGTAAGAATTTCAGGGCCAAGCAGTGCTTCCTGAGCTACCCCGTACGGGCGCTGCTGCATGGACAAGTAGAAAACCCCAACAGGATAATACAAAATTTCCTGACCATTTCAATCATATTGCAATGGATTTTAATTAGAATCAAATTGGATTTAATTGGAGTCCAATTAGATCTCAATGGATTTTTAATGGGAAGTACATTGATTTTGATTTGAGCCCAATCAGATTTCAATGGGAAGTACATTGATTTTGATTTGAGCCCAATCAGATTTCAATGGGTCTTAATTAGATTTATTTAGATTTACCTGGAGTCCAATCAGATTTATTTTGATTCAAATTGGAGTCCAATCAGATTTCAATGGGTTGTAATTAGATGTATATTGACTTTGATTGGAGCCCAATTAGATTTCAACGGGTCTTAATTAGATGTATATTGATTTTAATCGGAGCCTAGTCAGATTTCAATGGGTCTTAGTTAGATTTACATTGAATTTAATTGGACCCCAGTCGGGGTTCCGTGGACGTTATTTACAATTGAAATGTCCTTCTTGCATCTGGGGCCCCTGAAACTGTTAATCTAGGGCGGGGGGTGCGCCCGTATTAATCAAGAGCAAGGACTAGTACACTGGGCGGGAGGGGTTCTCTCTGAGGGAAGGAAAGTACAAGAGGCCTTGGACCAAAAGCCAAACCTAAGCTTCACACCTCTCAGCCACACACCCTCAAAACCCTATGTACCTCTCAGCCCTTAATCCTACACGCCCAAAATGGGGTTGCACTGAGGCTGCGCGTCCACACGGATTTCTTCGCAGTTCGTCCATCTAAAATCGACCCAACTGCCATGGAGAAGTGCACGGCTTTTGAGAGTCGCTCGGCCACATCCTAGTGTTTTCAGTTTTGTGGCTTCAGGATCTTGGGGGGCAAGGGTTTTGCTCACGGTTCGGGAGTTGGGCACTTGAAGGAGCCTCACAGAGCTATTACATGGGGATATGTAGGCGGGCTCAGAATCGGGCATCTGGGGCTTCATGTTTCTGATCGAACCAGATAGTTGACTTCTGGGAAGGAGGGAGCCATAAGGGACTATCAAGCAAGGGGTCCCTGACACCGGATTGGGGTGGACCAAAATCATGTTTTTTTTTCTTTTTTTACATTTTGCCCTGTACATGAATTTTCTGATAAAGGGCACCAGAGGCCAGCCACCCCTCCCCCAACTAACAGGGGACCTTAAAGAGGCCCAACGAAGACGACTGTCCTTAAAGAGAAGCTATTTGGGGTTCCATGTCGGGGGTGGGTAGGGTGTAGCGTTTCAAGGTTCGGTTCGGGAGTGTAGGGATGAAAGATTCGGCGGTGTCTCGATTTGGGGTGTGGGGCTTAGGTTTGTGGGGGTAGGCTTAGGGTAGTAAGTTTAGAGCTGCATGTTCAATGTGCAAAGTTTGGGATGTACATGAATGTGGAGTTTAGCATGTATATGTTTAAGATGTTCTGGAAAGAATAGGGCCTCTGGGTTTCCAGATTTTGGGTGCAGGGGTTTGGGAGGTATGTAGGGGTCTAAGCATGTGAGGTTGGGGGTGTAGGGCCGGGGTCTACGGTTTAGCTTTAGGGGTCCCAGGGTTTGGGATACAGGGTTTGGGGGTGTAGGGTTTAGGGGATTTGGGCGTCGGGGGTTCAGGCTGTGGGTTTAAGGGGTAAACTTGGGATCCTTTAGACTCCTTCGGGCATGGCTTTGCTCATATCGTTAATTTTTCTGTCTTTGTAGAGGCATAGGCGCTAAGTTCGGGATGTGGGCTCAAAACATCATGTCTTTCCCTACCAGCGCCACTACGCTGACCCACACCACGGTTCTGCTTGTTGGCGGTTTGTTAAGTATACAAAAAGCATGTCTCTGCAAACGCCAACCCACCTCCCGCGAACTCTCAGTATTATGAGTGTTCTGTGATGATATTGCATGGGGAACGTTTTGTGATGTTTTGGCCAGGGGTCAGTTTGTCTATTGTAGCGCATATACATTTTGGGCGGGCATGTATGAATTTAAACTTAGGAGTGAACAGGTTCAAAATAGCCCCCATTAGAACCCAAAGCACTAAACTCTTATTAAACCATAAAACCGTAGGCCCTAAACCCTTGAACCTTTAACTAAACCCTAACCCCCCAACCCCTGAACTACCAAATCCCTAAACTCCGAAGCCCCCAACCAACTCTGCCTGCAGGGCTGGCTGAATCGGCCTTTACCTGTGCAGTGCAGAGCCTGGGCTCTGAATTGGTGCTTATTGCGCAGCCCCCTTGAAGGTTTAGGGCTTCGGGCCCTGAACCCTAAAACCATTTTTTGGAGGTTGCATGTTTGGATCCTTAAGGTCTTGCGTTTGGGGTCCAGGGCTTGGGGTTTGGGTCTAGGAACTGACGTTTACTGAGCTCTTCATATTCTGGGTTCCTTACATGAGCCCAGAGGGTGCACAAAACATAGGGAGAAGGTTTTCTCTGCAATCTTCAAATATCAACCTGGCTATCATGGGAGTATTCACTGCCTAAGACATCCCATCGCAGCAGCTTGATAACGCCGAATAGTCTCAAATTGCTTACCTCCGGTCAGAAAGGAATGAAGGAATACAGGAGCCATTATAGAGCGTGTATTAAGATAGCATTCCCCTATTGGTTGCGTTGCTTTGTAACAAGAGCATTCTTACTTCGCCACAAGGCATTATACTCAAGCGACACGAAGACCTACATGTACATCCTCCACAGAATGTGTTGCAATGCGCAAGGCGATGGCCAAGGTGCTCACTTTTCTCTAAGCCCTCGTAGTCCGTAACCCAAATAGGGTTTATCAAGATAAGGGTCCTTGGGAGTCCTTATAATGAGGATTATGGTGTATTGCTGTCTATTGGGCGCCCTATTTCTGGACACCCACGAGCAGGGGTAGTTGGAGTACCACAGGGCATACGACACCAGAAGTCCTGAACCCATGACAGCTGCGCGAAAGCGATGTATCCTAACCTCTACTACCCCGAACAAAAATCGGAACCCGGAACCCAGACCCTAAACCCGAAAACCGAAACTAAACCCTCAACCCAGAGCCTAGACCCCGAGCATTGCGTGCAGGTCTGAAATCTGAGCATCGCCCCAAAAACCTCAACCCTGAATAGTAGCCTCAAATGTGTTTTCCATTGGTTTTGTTTTCCATTTGATTCCCGATTATTGGGAATATCTCTATAACCTCCCTATACGACCTTGTTTAAAACCTAGCGAGTACAAGCCAGCAAGCTGGAACGCTGTTCAGGCAGCTGCTTTGCCGTCCCACTGGGGTTTGGGTCACGGGGATCTAACGTTGCAGCTTTCTAGTTCCCAGTTATATATACAGCCCGAATTACACCTAAACCGTTCGAAGCCCAAACCATAAACCCTCAACCATCCGCCTGAAGGAACATCATCAATTCGCAGCGATGGGTGTGGCTCGAGGCAGGTTGCCCCGTTTACAAGGGCGGTTATGAACAACCATTCTCAAGTCCAGGTAGAGTGGCATCTAGTGTCGAAGCCTGAATATTGTCACTAAACTGTAAATTCCTAAATCCCTACGAGCCGTCAACCCGAAAGCCTCAAGCACTACATCTCGAAAGCGTGAACCGTCCTGCAGCATTCACCCTAGAAGAACCTCCAGGCATTTTCAGAATTTCCTACATACAACCCAGAGAATACAGCTGCAGGCCATGTTAAATCCCCCATGCTGAGATCACCAAACTACTGAAACCTAAACCCTTTAGGCTTTAGGGCTCAAACCATCAAACCCCAAATCTCCACACCCTCAGACCCTAACTTACAAAAAGCCAGAATCCCCGCGCCCCAAGCTCAAAATTCTAAAGCCCTAGACCCCAAAACCCTCAATGCCCACCAAACCCAACTGTAACCCTGAGGTCCTGGTATATAAGGTTTCCAGGACTTAGGGCCCATACCATGGCCCACAGTTCCAACCTTGGAGTAGACAGGGAGCCCGGACCTATGGTGGACGTGTTGGTGGACCTCAGTCGCCGGTGCTGCATTCCCACCAGCTTTGGAAGTATTGACGCTTGGCGTCTTGGGTGTAAAGGGTTCAGGTTTCAGGTACCTCAGTACAATACCCCCACCCAACACAAGAGGTAATTTTGGGAAGTCCCCATATGGGGGTGTTGAGGTTTGAGCATTAGAATTATCATAGGACTGAAGCTTTGGTGGGCTTGGGGTTTGCGCGCTTGAGCGGCTACAATGGAGAACCCTAAACCCTAGGGCTAGGTGTTAGGGTTTAGGGTCTAGGGAAGTGTTTTGGGTTTGGGGGTTGACCTCCTTCAAACAGGGAAACCAACGTAGCCTCGCCTCAAGAGGCCAGCAGTCTTTGTAAGGGCCCGTTTCGCTGGAGTTCAGGGATCTGGTTATATTGGATTAGAGTTTAGCGATGAGTGTTTAGTCATTTGTGTCTAGGCTCCGTAGTTTTGGGGGTAGAGGGTAATGTGGTAAGGCTCTGAGGCATGTGTTTCGCCTTACAGATGGACGGAGGAGGCCCAGGAAGTAGGATCCAATGTTCTGGTGCTTTAGGCATGTTACGGCAATAAAGAAGAATCAAACGTAGAAGCAGATGGAAAAGGTATGGGGTGATATGCAGATTTTGGCTTCCCAGCCCCTAGAATAAGCCTTGAAAAGCCTTTCGATAGTCATAGGATACTGATTATTATAGGCGTTGCGATAGCCAAAATCCCCTCATTTAATCCCCATGCAACCCCATATTCTGCACTGTTCCGCATGATGTTCCACTTGGCCCGCTTGGCTCTCCATCACAGAGGTTGGGGCTACAAGACACTTCATGAAACGGAGCACGATGCGAACAGGTTCCTCTAGGCTTTGCAGAGTCGTCAGTTCATGTCCAAGCATTGGTGCTCACGGAATCCACGGTACACACGCGCAGGTACAACTCCCCCAGCACACTTGCATTAGGGTCACGGTCTTTCTGGGTCTCTGCTTCCTGGAATGTCCTGATTGTTGGATCTTCTTGAGATTTTTTCGGATTAAAGAATGCCGCCGGAATTCGTGAGGTTGTGGTTTTGACAATGAACACAAAAATGGTTAACGGACAAAGCTCTGCTGACCTGAATGTAGGTTCTAGGAATCATGTTGCTTCTGTATACTTAGCGTCATCTAGGATTTTTGCCAACAGTACACGTGAATGCTCAAGGCGATTGCTTTTTCCATCCAGCTCTCATTCCTTCCGAACCTTATTGCAAAAACACCCAAGACTCGGTAGAATGATACGAACCCTGACATGCCTCAAAATACCTAAAACCAAAACCCTATATCTCCCTGTATGTGCGAGAATCCTCCTATATGCCAAATAAATATGTGTGTATATATATAGAGAGAGAGAGATACATATATATATATATGTGTATATATATATATACACCCAAGAAGGGGCCATACGTTAAGACAAAAACGTTGAACCATCAGCCTTAAACACAACAAAACCTAGACCCTCAAAACAAAATCTTGAACCCCAAGCACCCCCTAAAGAAAAAAGTACGGGACAGGCTGCCACTGAAGCAAGTCCGAAACTCTAAGCCCTAAACCCAAAACCCTGAATCCCAAATCCTAAACCCTCAATCGTGATGTCTTCAAGAAGTTTAGGCCCACAGTACCTGGAAGCACTCAAAACTCATCCTGAGCTCTGGCACTCCTCCATGGCGCCTGGGCTCTTCACATCAATGTTTAGGCTTTCGAGTTTAGGGTTTGGGTCTTCGGTCTCGGGGGAGGGTTTAGGATTTACGGGCATAGGTGTTCGGGGTTCAGGGTTCAAGTTTCGGGTTGAACCTTTTGGATTTTAGTGGGTGGTGTAGCCTACCGAAAAGAAAACCAAAACCAACACCAACACGGCATTGGTACGTTTGACGAAGGGTAGGAGTTCAGGGTTATGATGCAATTGAGGGTCCAGGTTGCAAGTTGCAAGGTTCAAAGGCCTTGAGGCATATACCCCGTTGAAGTAAATGCATGTCCAAAAGCATAGGATCTTCAACAGCAAACACCAAACCCTGCAGATTGAAGCTCGAAGCAAATGCTATATGCATCCTTTATCAACCTCACCATATCCCACCAGCCAGTTCATAGTCACATCAATCTATATCGCCGCGACCACTCAGTAGAATTAGCGCGGATGCACGGAGTCATTGGAGACCCAGTGAGATGCAGAAGGGGTCCTTTAAGGGTAAAGGCTCTCCACTACATGACCGCCGCAGTATGGGCACCTCTCCCTACTTGTCGCCAAGAAATCAGCTGCAATGTGGTGGGTTGGTTTAGGTCCTTAGATTTACGGCTTGTGTCCTGTCCACGGGGCAGGGCAGGTAAGGTGAAGGCTCTACTGATGTCACACCCTACTTGAAAGACCAAGTGTACTGGCTCGTGCCGGACCTCTTGCCACATGCTTCAGGGTTTAGGGTTTAGGATAGTTCGGCTCAGTCCCGGGTTCCCAAGGTTGGGAAAATTAGTCTGCTGGCTGAGACTCAAGTGGTTTCAGGGCTTCCAGGTACTGAGTGATACCTGAGTAACACGCCCCTTGCCCTGAAGGAGATGCACCCAACCTCCTTGGCGCAAGCATAGCTGCAGGCATTTGGAGAGTGTTGACAGGGGTAGGCGCCTAATGCGCACAAACATTGTGCCAGACCGCCAATTAGCAACTTTGGCGAAAGATGCCTTTATAGTGATTGTAGTTGCCCTAGATACCCCTAAATCCCAAAACCTAAGCCCTAGACTTTGGGCCTGCAGTGCAGGCTTTACCTCAGGGCTCCTAGGACTATAGTGGGTGTTGTGTGCAAAACTTTGGGATTTGCGAGCGGCGTAAGGTTTGGGATCTGACTATGGGGGTGGAAGAGCGTTAGGGTAGGGTGTTGGGTTTAGGCTGAGTCAGCTGGATGCCAACAAAGATTATGTTATATGTCTCTTGTGAAATCCTTAAATTCTGCGTCGTACTTGAGGATTCCTGTACGCATGTCGTTGGCGGACAAGGGGTTGCCCAAGAGAGGTTTGTACTTGAGGTTTCGGGACATGCGGGGGAAAATTCGTGGAAGTCTCTAGCTCTGTAGGGATATGCAGGTTTACTGTCTACGCTGCCTGCTGACTTAGGATTTCTTCTGGAGGTTTTCGAAAAGGTGATAGGCTTCCATATTCAGAGTAGTGTACCATTGTTTACATGAGTACCGAGTGTGCAGGGCAGAAGCCAGGGCATTCCCTCCGAATCATCATGTGCTCGTATTTAACACGGCCAAGTCAGTACTCCGTTCTAAATCCTACGCAAAGCGCGAAGTTCAAGACCACGGTGCTCCAACTTTCGTATTAAGATCAGGCAGCATATCACTCTGGCTCCAACAAGTTAAGGGTCACGACAGCTTAACGGCTCAATTGGAGATTTCCTGCTGGTGAACTATTTCCTGAACCTAGCAGAGTTCTCCAGCGGATTTCGTTTGATGTTGCATCTGATGAGAACATGCCAGAGGAACGTCAGAAACTTGTGAAGTCCATAGGATGAGGCGTTTTAGGATTGACGGTGTTGTCGTGACATTTTTCAGGGGTTTCGGGTTCCAGAAGTGTTCCCTGCCTCACTGACAGGCCTGGGAGCAGCAGCGCTTTAAGACAAGGCATCACTGCACGACATGGGGAAAAAGGCCAGACGCTTCAGTTGCGGGTTGATTAAAGACGAACCTTCAAAAGCAAGCTTAAGTCTTAAGCACACGGTTCCTTAAGCGACCCCATTACCACAAGGGTCTTTGAGTGGTTTACAAAAATCGCGGTGCCTTCGTAGTGGCCTGATACTGAGTATTGTTCCTGCACCGAACCTTGACTGCAACCCCCAAAACCGAAATCCTACGCTTTGGAATTCCTCGAAGCTACTCTGGCTGCGACTGCGACCAGTTGCAGGGTGCTCCAGAAAACTAGAAGCCAGACATATGTCATAGGTTTTCCAAAACCCATGCGAGGCCCTAGAAAGTGTACAATTCTTTCCGGTGGGAGGATGGATGGAGTGGCTGCCCTTCCACACAACTCAAGGAACACTCTGTGATGTGTGTTTGGGGCTGGAAGTTTTGGGATAGGGGCTTCGCACCAGGGGTAGGAGTTGATTCCGCTGCTGATCCAGGCATCCAGCGTAGAGACGAAGATGTTTCACATTTGCACTCCCTTGGGGACACCTGCCCTGCCGTTAGGATCCTTGATTCAAGCGCGCTCGAAGATCTGAGGTGTATACACCTAAAAAACCCTGAACCAGCGCCCCTAAACGCTTGAAACCCTGAATTTTGCAAGGGCCCATGAGCCTTGACAAGCGCGAGCTGGCAGTTGTTTTTGTTTCAATATAGGGCTGTCGCTTCCTCGTAGGTCCTGCCCGGGATGGAGGAACTGGTGTTTGGGATCTTTCGGACGACGTACTCTTGTGACCAAGATTTCTGGCACCCATTACTCATGTTTGCTGGTGGTCAGGCCCTTTGGCCCGAGATTCAAGGTTATTGCCGCATCCGCATCATGTACATGCAACACAGCCATGCCGAGCCTGCAGGCAAAACTTCTCACACTTGTGACTTGCTTGGCCAGACTGCAGGGTTGCAGCTTACAGGTATTTCGTAAAGGTCGGGCCATTGGAGCTTGAGGTCTTGAAGCCTGTTAGAATTCCGACGTGCAGCGTTGGGCATCTGGAACCTAAGTCTTTGGTGATTTTCTCGCATGTGGACCCAAAGAGCAGCAGAAGACACCATGGACACACGTGCTTCTCACTTTGGTCCAATCAAGGAAAATCTTGTGATTCATTGTCCAGGCTTACCGGCTGTGAAGTGTCAAGTAAGTCTTTGATGCACCAGTACCCAGGCACGAAGAGTCATTTGAATGACTAGAACTCTGGTTCCTTCTGGAGCAGTTTCTGATGCTTCGAGCTGCAAACACCACATCAGCCTCCTCAAACAAACAGGCATCAGGTGTTTGAAAAATGTATAAAATCCCGGCACTGCGATATGGCGAGATACCGTTTAAGTTGAAGAGTTTTGTATATGAGGCCCCGATACACACACCAACGCACCTCACGTCTACCCTGCTTATGTCGTGGACCCTGAAGTCACGCCCTAGAGCCAAAACATCATAAGTGGGGAAGCATTCCAAGTCTCTCAGCCAGAGTCAGCGGCCGCCTTACCGTAAAGCGTCAGGAGAAGAACCAAGTCCGTAAGCCTTGAACATGGCATCCTATAGCCCCTATCCTTTGCTTTCCCTGCGCAGTTGATGGAACGAAAAAGAAAATTGCAGACCTAAAGCTCAAAGCCCTTAGAAGCCCTGCGATGTGCAAACATCCTAGGCGGCTTACATCCTAAACCTTGTTGTGTTTCAAAGGTTTGGCAGCTGGGCTAAGAAGGAGAGACTCCAAGGTAAGAACTTCGGTTCAGAGGGTTGTGCCAAATGAGGCCTCGACCAGAAATAACTTGCCGGATTCAAGTTCGTGCCAGTCTATGATCCAGCAGCATTTCAGGGCCAAGGGCATGGGATGCGAAACAAATCTCCTAACTCCTACTCACTTGAAACGCATGTCAAAGATTGTGGAGATTTACGCGCTAGTCACTAGCCCTATGGCCCGCATGAAGCCAAGGTACGTGTGGCAGGATTTTGGGCTGTCACTTCCTCTCCGGCATCCTCCATGGACCTTGAAGAGTCACCTGGTGTTTGGGGATGCTTCAAGATGAGGGACATCCACAGATGTCAAGAGTTCTGGGACTCTTCTCCAGACCCCGAAGAGGGACCACAGCTCTGAGGAACTTGATGCAATTTTGCATGGGTGAAAAAGTGAAGTGCCAGGTCTACGGCTTCAATGTTTTCGGTTGATCGTAGGATGGATGAACTTCATTGCAAAAAGTTTCCATAAGGGACTAAGACCTGAGCTGTGTAGAAATAGGGTCATACATGAAAACCAACTATATACCGCCCCCGGAGAAGTGCCATCCAGTACGTGATCGGTTAAGATCCTTCTGAATGGACGCTGGAGCTCAGTTCAATTGAGTCAAATCTTGCTGGATCGCTGGCTTTGAAGCGTCCGCAGGGTATCTCTGCATATTTGTGCCAAGAGCGCTTTGGATGTAGATGGAAAGTGGTACCCTTCAGACACTGGCGTGATCCTGTTAAACGCGTTTGTGTGGCTCTCAAGCAGGATTTGCTTTCAAGTCTGGAGCTTTCATGGTTCGTATATGGAAGCCGTATGTTTCAGGAGTTGTTGAGGTTGAACTGTACTCAGTCAACAGCGTATAGTTCAGAACTGGCCATAAAACTGGCCAAACAAAGAACATGGGAGGTGAATGAGGTCAACAGGTCTGTGCACACCTTCAGAGGCACCCCCATCGTGCTCTCATGACCCTTACACGAAAGATGTCCTCAAGCCTCCTAATTACTTATTACAGATGCCGAATACCTTTTGTGCTGCAACTTCTTGTGCTTGTTGTTTTCGCGATCTTCCTTAGCCTCAAGAACTTTGGTGGAGCAAAAAAAGCATTAACGACCTTCGCTAGGGCTTCGTGAATCGCTTAGGTCTTTGCAGTCAGCTGAATCATGCCTCTTGCAGAGTGTGGACAACCTGCCGTCTCATGCCTCCACTGCAGATGAAGATGCAGATGCCTCAACATGCAATGTTGGAGGCAACTCGCTGCCAATTTGTCCTATCACCAGTCATGTTGGCTTTACGTTGAAGAGGCATGTTCTGGCAGCTAAAGATTGATGGTTCTCGGGAATTTGACAAGTAAGGCCGCATGTCGGAAGCAGACTTCTGGCGCAACGCAGATTCCATCGCGGAAGGCTACCCAGAGGCGCATACTGGTCTCCCCCTATAGCAAGCAACAAATGCATCCTTTTTTTCGGTGACAAGTGACCTTGCACATGATGCGATACAGCAACCTTGAACCAAACCTGTGCTGTGCTAATAGAATTGAATTTGATTGCTACCTTGGGGCATACCAGAAGTATGTGCGGTTGCTTGCAATAAGCTTGATGCTGGGCCGCACTTGGCACCTTTTTGGCAGAGGACATGTTGACACGAAATGCTCTGCATGCTAAGATGCAGCTGTCCCTGGAACACATGTAAACGAATGAAAAGATTTTCCCCATCACATCGTCGCAGATGTTCAACGTTACTGACTGTTAGGGGAAGGATTTCGCAGAGCAGGACCATTATGTACCAACCAGGTGTGCAAACGCCCCAAACCTTCGTATGTCTCAAGAACCAAGGACCGGCGCACTCCCAGGAGGCAAGGATTGGAAGCTTGTCGGGGACTTTTATAGTATACTTGCTCTCCGCGACAACCTGCAGAGTCGAATTTGCAAGCTCTGGTTCCTACCCGTCACGCCCAGCAGCCTTTACAAACCAAGGAGGGGTCGCGAGCTGAACTACCATGAGCGGTTCCTGCAGCACTTGAAAGTCATGCTTGCACAGGCTTGCTCTCGAGAGCAGGAATACATAAGGAAAATGGCTCAAGAACTAGCAGGGTCTATTTGCTTGTGGATCGTTGTTTCAGAGTTGTTTGATGCTTCAAAACGCTTAGCTTGGAAAGACCCTGGCTGAATTTTGGGCGTTGCCGTGCGTACGAGGTTTTTCATACGGATAGTTGCTGATGGGTGCTTCTACTATATGAGCAATGGTCAATACTCGCGTATTAAGGACTCAGAGAAGGAATGCCGTGAGATGTAGGAATCGCACAAAAAGCCCCAAA
>CAJNIZ010045000.1:15135-36083 GCA_905231905.1 Symbiodinium pilosum
GGCAAACGAAGGTGATGGAACCAACGCATAGTACTTATGTGTACTACTTTGTACCCTTAACCCTAAACCCTAAATCCTAGATACTTAGGATCCTTGTGTCAACGTATGGGTTGTGCAGGTGCGTGGTGCCCTGTGTAGGGCATAGGCTTTGGTGTTTCTGCTTGGAAGCTGCAAGCTACACATATACATCGAGGTCTGATGGGGTATACTGGGGTTCTGTGAGGGAGAATTTGCAGACAAAATGAAAAAGGATCATGAGGCAGAGTAAATAGCGAATGCTAGACGCCATAATCCGCTAGAAGCTCATTCAAGCAGGTGTTTCTTAAAACATGGTAATCTTAACATCCCCATTCAAAAAGTACCCTTTTGTGCCTGGCTACCCTTACGTAGTTGAAAACAAATTAGGTCCTAGAGAAAGGCGAGAGTATCAGCCTCAATGGTTAAGGTTTATCAGGGATGAGCCGGGTTCTTTTGGTGAAGCCTGTCAGGCTGTCCGGCTGTGCAGATTTCAGGTCAGCTGTTAGGAGCAGTGTACAGGGGTGCAGGGTTTAGTGGGATTCGCGGTATCCGCAGGTTTTTGTCATGGGTCCCAACACTGACGGACCTGTACTTACAGGGTGGGATGCCGACGGGGGTAGGGACTGTGATTGGGATGCTGCGAATGCAGCAGTTTCTGTAAGCGGTGGGCCCCCCAGATAGACCCCATATACTATAGATCATGAGTTCTGAGTCTCGGCAAAGCCCCAACCCTGAACCCCAAACGCAGTATAGTTCTAGAAATCCTCCCCAAGTCCTTTCTTTTTTTGGCTTGTCACGAATCCTAAGCCTAAAACCCTAAAACTGGGACCTTACACCCCAGACCTTAAACCCTAGACCCTATAGACCCAAAGCCCTAAATCCCAGACCCTAAACCCCAAAACCCCAAACCCTAAACCCTAAGCCCTAACCCCTAAACGCTTGCGGTATGGTTCAGGTGCGTGCGCTGCGTAAAGAAAAGAGCCGAGGCCAGGCTCCCTTCCCAAAGGGCCCTTGTAGCCATATAGTATATATGGGTTTAGGGTTTAGGGTTTAGGGCTTTGGGGTTTAGGGTTTAGGGTTTGGGGTTTAGGGTTTAAGGTTTATGGGGAATCAAATGGAATATATATATATATACACTTAGGCCCTAATAGAGGGTAGGAGGAGGGTCTAGGTATGTATACCGCAATAATGGAGAATCAAATGGAAAACAACATGGAAAATGACATGGAAACTACTATGATGGAGAACCAAATGGAAAAGAAAATGGAAAATGAAATGGAAACTGTTGTAGATATGGGACTATATAAGGGTTATATGAGCAATAGTCTAAACTCCTGAAAGGGGATTATATGAGGGGATTACTATAGGGCTTCTTAAGGGGGATACTAGGAGTTTAGACTTTAGCTCATATATAGTATATATTTTGGCCCTAAAGTAGGTATGTGGGAATCCCTTTGAGCCCTAAGTATAGACCATATACCTACATAGACGCTTTGGGCTTCACATTTCACGCTTTAGGGTTAAGGGTATAGGGTTCAAAGGTTTAGGGTTTTTAAGGTTCGAGGATTAGGGTTTAGGATGCAAGGGTTAGGGTTTGGTATAGGGTTTAGGGTTCAAAGGGTTCAAGGATTAAGGTTTACGGTTTAGGGTTCCAGGATTAGGGTTTAGGGTATATGTTGATCCATTGAAGAGGCATTATTGGGGGAGTTGGGTTGTGGAGGGCTATTCCTAGGCGGAGGTGAGTGTTGTTATTCTTCATGACATACAGCCACTAATGCTGTTACTGTTACTATGGCTATACTACTGCTATTGTTATCACTACTGTTATTGCTATTACATGTTTCTGGTTGGTTTTGGATTTCAGGTTCAGGGTGTACGGTCACGAGTTGATCTAAGGTCGGAAGCATGGCCCCTGATAGTGGCCATTTTTAGGGGATCTAGGGTCCCTTCAGGGCGCACATAAGGCAATATTTATACATATATATATACACATCTTAGGGCAAGCTTACCATAAATTATGTCTGGGGTGCGCAAGAGCCAGGGATTGGGATTGTGTGGTGCAGTGTTGGGGTCAAGGCCTAATGTACGCTTTCCAGGATTTGAGATGTGTGTGTGTCTGTGTATGTATACATGCATTTTTGTATGCAGGTATATGCTAGTACATACCACAAGCCCTGCCGCAAGTCTTAAGCAGAATCCCCTTTGTACTTGCTAGTTTTCATTCAATGTGCGCAACTCTCCTAAACATCGGTCAGCTGTTTATACCTAGCACCAGCCGGTCTGCACATAAGCCCTGCGCTGGCGCTTGTTGTTTTACCTATCTATGTTGGCTGGCTAGGCGCGCTTGTCATTCCGATGGCCGGCTTGTCATAATGTTCTGCCCTATAGTTTCCATTCTTTCACTAATCCCAATACAACCCCAACATATTCCCCATAATCCTTATAATAAGCCCCATATAATCCCAGTATAGCCTCATATAACCTTCATATTGCCTTGGCAGCCAATATTGCATTCGTTAAGCCCCAACCCAATTATGGAAAGCTTATTCTTAGAGCTCCCCATATTGAACCCTCCAAACCAGAACCAGCAGTTTTGGCACATGCCCCAAACAAGAACAGGTGACCTTGCGCTAAGACACGGGAAGTGTGGGCCCGATAGGTAGGAAACCGCAAGGAAACCGTAAACCTTTTTCTTATGACGATTGAACCAGTGGACCAGGCAAAGCTACAACGGGCAGCGGCAAGAAGGTACCCAAAGGGTCCAAGTACTTATAAGGACCCATATTTCAGTGGGTTTTTCCGTAGCTACTGGTGCTGTTGTTTTTTCTTTGCTTTTTTGCAGCCTTCGGGACAGTGGCCGGCTCGCCAGAAGCTGTTTCGTTTTTTTGGTGGGTGCACAGTTGAGGGCGCCGGCGGGTTTTCGTACGTGATTATATGTTTCATCCTCAACTCTCAATGTTTTGATGTTCTGGAATGTTAAAATTCGATCCAATTTTTCCAAAAATGCCATTTGAAAGATTGAATATCCATCATCAAGATATGATTTTGATCATGAAATTGAAAAAATACAACTGGTGAAAAAAAAAAAAGTAAACCAATGCCCGCGCACAAGACATCCTTTTTCTTCAATTGCCAAAAAATGGCTTTTCACAGACAAATATGGCCTGATGTGGTGTTTCCAGCAGAATTAGGCCCCCTGTGTCCAGCTGAAGCGCTGCAGAGTAGACGCTTAGTTCGTGGTGTGACAGAAGAAGAATTGCAATTAACACAAAGTACGGGTAACACAAGAGCGAAAATCAGAACATGAAGAAGAAGCTTCCCCTCCGCGCTCAGCAAACGGTCAAAAATACTAGCGTGGTCAGAGACGGAGGAAAATGCTGAGTCTCTGCAGCGTCATGGTCATGTCAGGATTATCACGTGCCATTGACGCTTTTGTTGGCCCCTATTTGGTCACCAGATTAGGGACTGAAACCATGGCTCCGAAATTCTAGATCTCAAGCATCGAATCCTCAAAGCTATGCTCTGAATGCTGAAGTGATCTAGACTGCCTTTTCCAGGCGGCGACGCCCCAAGGGCGTCAAGCCGGGTAGGGAGCCCAGCAAACGCAACAATGCCATTGCGCAAGATCGCCTCCATTAGTACAATACAATATAAGACAAGACTGGCAACCGAAATCTATCTGATGATTAAAACGGATAAGTGGTTGACGCAAACTCAGGGGAAGCCAACGGCGCACACATGTCGGTTTTTGTCCATCGTCAGGTCCACCACCGTAAGATGATACCCTGCACTCGAGACGTCCAACTCCAGACCTCAACCTAACCATAAGCCCGAAACCCGAAGTCCTAACCTTCAAGCTCTTCAGATAGTTCCTGGGTGTGTAGAGTCTAGAGATAATATTGGAGACCTGCAAAGGCAACTCTTTCCTGGCAAAGGTATGAGTTTGAGGGTGCAGGGTGTAGGGTGGGCTTCCGAAATATTGTAAGACTGAACTTGCGTGTAATTCTGATTCAGAGACACGTCTCGAGTTCATTCTTTTTTGCGGGGTCCGGGCTAGACTTTTCAGTAGGTTGGGTAAAAATGTAACACCCCACATTGACAAACAGCCACATGAGATCACATGAGCAATGGTCAATACTCGCGTATTAAGCACGAAGAGAAGGAATGCCGTGAGATGTAGGAATCGCACAAAAAGCCCCAAAAGCGATAGGACCCCCCCAAAAGCGATACCCATCAATCTAAGACGTAGCCATGACTGTGTTTTGGCTGAAACCCCCAAAAGCGATACCTTTCCTTGTGTCCTACGCCCAAACCCCCAAAAGCGATAGGACCCCCCCAAATTGTCCATGGCATCGAATTATACAAGGAGTTTCGGCGAACGCTCATATAGGGGTATTGTACTGTGAGAGACCCGGAATTCATATGTGCTTTGCTAATTTCGGGCATCCACATTTGCCGGCCCTGCCTCGGAGGTTGTTTCAATCAGGCACCTAGCCAGTCTTGAATCATTGTACTCATTAAGAGTGCTGCTCAACACCCCACTACTTTCCGACTTGCAAAGAATTCCCAAGCTGCCGAAGAAGCTATCAGCACGGCTTTTCCATTGTTTGTGTTTTGGCTGCTTAATACTGGCTTCCAGCGATTGTTTAGGCAACAACTTTTATGGACGCAGCTGTTTCCGATTTCTGGAGCCATGCCAACAGATGGTGTCTTAACAAGAAGTCGAGCTTTTGGTCAAAGGTCTAGCTTATAAGTGCTTGGAGCACTTCATAATTTGAATGGTCCTGATGCATAAGTTCGCAGAAAGCTACTTGAGATAGTTGAACGCAAAGCCTCAAAATCTGACCTGAAGCCTGAAAACCACACAGCACTCACCAAAAGCCATAATTTCATGACTCACTGTCTTTGGGCTGAGGTTCTGTGGAAATGATTGGCCAGATGCCACTGGCTTCACGATGGTTGGCATGAAGAGAATCTCGGACTCAAGCGCCCTAGGACTCACTGGGTTCGTTTGTTCCTTATGGCTGTCATGGGCTGTCAAAAAAAAGTCGAGGGACTGCGATTAAAAGGCAGGCAGGCATGTTTACCAGGCAGCAGTCTTCCTATGGAATACAATGAGCAAAATTCACGAATCAAAGCCGAATGATAAAACAGTTGACAACGAAGGAGCTTTACTTGTTGGGTGTCACTTGGTTGTCCCGCTCAAAGTCTGAGTTTTATGCATTGTCTGTCGGCAGAAGATCATTTCACTCATCGAGTCGTCCATGCAGGCTAAAACAATTAAGGCATCGCAAAAGTTGCAACCTAAGCTTAGGTGTTCAGCTCCTTGAACGAGGCATTTGAAGCTCCAAACAGAAACAGCTTCTGTTCCTGCATGGGAGGAATGAAGAATATCGCCGAGATAGTGCACGACGTAGTTGCAAGCAAAGTGCCGAGGGATTTCGTCGAGATGGGCGAAGCTGGGCGGCAAGATTTAGGCTTCCGGGCTTAGGGTTCATGTTTTGGGTTTCATGGTTGGGGAGCTTTAAGCTGATAATGCTATAGGGATGGGTCTGAGGTTGGGTTGGGGAGTGCAGAAGACACCATCCGTCTCCATCCAACCTGCAGATTTTATACCCCAGTGGCCCGGCCCTCTAAGCTTAGGATCCTCTTGTTCCTTGCTCCTGTCGTTTTCCCGGTCCTGCTCCTCATATGTGAAGTAGGCGATGTGCAGTTTTCCGTCTCTCCATCTCAGTGAAATAGTCTATTACGTTTTCCCAATGCAGTTTGCATTGGAGGCCATGGTAGACAGCGGAACCTAGGCCGGGGGGCAGGTATCCCACTGTGCCCATCCTTGCTACGCATGCAACCTTGAAGCATCCCCGAAGCACAGGATTTTTGCCGTGCAGCGCTCATTCTTGAAAAACACACCATAGCCCTCAATGTCTTTGGCGAAAATCCGTGCTGTGGCAGTGACCAGAAAAAAGTGAATGATTTCAGCAGCCGTTTGCTTTCCTGTGAGTCCCACTTGCTGCCACCTAGCACAACGGCCAAAAGACCTAGCGCAGATGTGTCCTGCTCTCGCAGCCCATGGTGGCTAGAGCGCGATAAGGTTCTGGGCCATGCTGATTAGCAGAGGGTTCAAGCCTAAAGGCAGTTGGATGCAAGTGATGGTTGCAACCCATTCTCATGTTTCGTGGTCAAGATCTTCCGTATGCTTGGATTATGTCTAGGTGGCCGCGGAGCATCGGAGTAGGATGGTTTGTTGTCGGGATAGATGACAAGCCGTGCTTTTGATATTACTGTCAAAAAATATTCAAATTCATCCAGCTATTCCCACACCCAGAAAGCTCAAAGCTGGGAATCACAATTTCTGATAAGGTCTGGCGTGGCGGTAGTTGTATCTTCGCCAACGCTTTGTTCAACTTGCTCGGAGAAACAGACCCTTGGAGCCGTCTTGGGAAGTTTTTTTCAGGCTTCGGTTTTGGGGGCCGCGCACGTGTCTACCGAGAATCCTGGAGACACCTGTGCCTGCGTCTGAGAAGACTCTAGCCCTGGCTCAGATTTGACGGTCAGGCAGAGATCGGGAGGTTGGGGGTCTATCAGGAGTTTGGGGCATACAGATTTCGGGCGATATTTTGCTGGCTTATACATCTGCAACCCGTGAGACTCATATTTTCACACGAGCTAGTTACGCAAATCCAGGGACAATCAGTGCAGAGACAACGGGCATGACATCTTGTTGAAATTTAATTGGCCAGGGGGGTGTCTCGAACTAGGGGTCTAGGGGTTCTCTCAACTGGAACAGACTACTTGAAACTGCCTGATCTTATCCGTAATTACCTGAAGCTATTTGAAAACTACCCGTAATATCCGACAATAACCTGACACGATTTGAAACTGCTTGAACTTTCCGGTAACTACCAGAAACTGCCTGAACCTATACCTGTGACTACCCAAACACTCCACCAACAGAGGAGCTTGCTCGCATCATATTTCAACATATATTGCAACATATTATGGAGAACATCACAAAGTTCGCAAGGTAGGGAAATAGCGCATACAGGAATATTTTTTCGTCACATTTCTTCACAAAAATGATTCGCTTGCGAATAACTTGCTCTTTTTCATCTGCAGCAGTATGTGTAGACTGGTATACTATTGTTGACCCCAACATGTCACAAGCGGAAACCCCTTCGATTCAAACTTACAAGAGATTTGCTGATATATTGACCTAAACAGGCCATAACCTTCACGAGCCGGCCCGTACCGCCCGAACTGCACCAACCGCCCTCGCCTGTCCTCAGTCATCCTCTCAGTGTGAGGGTCTGGGGTAAGCCAACCTTTAGCCGCGTCCCATTTCAGACCCTAAGTTTGATCATGTGTGGCCAGGCAAATCCATCACTTTAACCTTTGGTTTAGCTGGCCGTGTTTTAGCCGTAGCTCATACAATGCTGTGATACTTCCTGCTTGCAGCCGATTGCCCCCCGAGCTCTCTGCTGCTTCAGCCTGGGTTTAAGCTTCTATGGTGTTCCAATGGGGGGTCTAAGTACTAAGTCCTGGGAAATATCCCCATTGATGGTCTGACATGGGCGTTCCTATGAGACCTCCCTAGAAACTGAGGTTATCCCGTCCCCTCTGTGGACGCCTGCCTAATAGTATGTTTATCTACCTACCAGGGTCCACGAAAATCTACCCAAACCTACCGACATCTACCACAAGTTTAAAACCACCAAGATCTTCCAAAAAGTCCATAATATGGATCGAAACTTCCAAAAGCTACCGCACAAACTGCCAGAAGCAACCAAAGACTATGAACAACTTCCCAAAATCTCGATCAAAGCTTCCAAAACCTGCTCACAAACTGCCGAAAGCTACAAACGACTTCAAGTCTGGATTACATTTCTTCTTTCCTCCCCTTGCAGCACCACGCAAACAAGACTATACAAGGTCGTCTGAACCCCAAACCCTGCAGCACAAATGCGTTTCCCTCAGCATCGTGAAACTAGCCTCTGGACACTCAATGTCATGATTTTGCCATGGTAGTCTCTAGTAGTTTTTCGTAGTTTTGGGAAGTACTTGTTTTTGCACCAGCCTCCCCATATCTGGACCCTAGCTAAGCTGGAAGACGATGTCAGAATTTCCCTGAAGCTTATTTGGCCTTTTCGCGAACAGTTGCGAGCCAGCATCCTTGTGCACCTGAAAGACAAAGGCATTCCTCACTTCCCAGACAGCAGAATGGACCGCAATGTTGAGATATCACCGTCAGCTCAACAACTTGAGCACTGCCAAGGAGCGTGCTGTTCATCTCTTCGACGTGTTTGGACCGATTGGGACCCTTGCTTCTTTCGGTTCAGGGCAGCGATCGCGCAGGGTTAGATTGTATTAAAAGCAGTGATGACAGGGGCGCCTTCCGCCATGAGTTCCCTTCCTCATCTCAAGCGCTAAGGGTCCATGTTTGGGGAGTCTCTAGAATGCCCACAGCATATAGGGGTCTTTCTTGGGGGGCCCTTTTATGGAAACCCCCCCAGCGCTGCTTAAGGTTCACGGGTTGAAGGTGAAGCGCTGCGGGAAGTGAAGTGCGTTTCCAGGAAGCTTCTTGCCTGGTTTGCCCTCGAGGTGGCGTTTGCTAGCGGCGTAATTCAGGGCCTCGGGGCTGTCCCAGCCTTCAGCGCTAAACGCTGTTTTTTTTTTTCGTGTTGGCGGGGTGGCGGCGGCTGGCTGGCTGTTCTCGGAAATAGCGTGACAGATACGCTCAATGCATGGACGTGTGCACCGCATCAATGAAGCTTTCCTGCACTTAGATTTCGACTGGAAGACGAGCTTCAACTTCGTTTGCCAAAGTACCTTTTTGCTCAGCGTGAGGGCAAACTCCGAGGTACAGATGGTGGCTAGGAGCCCTTTCTGGCCACCTAGGTTCGAGACATCTGGATTTCTGCCTTCTTTGAGCTGAGTTACGGTTTGCTCGGATCCTGCACAGTTTATCGTATAGCGGCTCTATCCCTGGGACTCCGCTTGCAGACATGCTTTATCAGTTTGCTTTGACCAAAGTGCTCCGCGCCACCATTGCAGAGATGAAAGAGCAGAATCTGCTTGCTGCTGTTTGCAGCAGAAATGTGGTCAGCATGTCAGTTCCAATGAGTTGGGCACATGATGTTGCGCTGCTTGTGCGTGCACATGATGCATTGGAGGTTGTTCCGAACTTGGTTGCTACCACCCGGATTGTTGAAGCCAATAGCAGGGACATCGGAGTGGAACTCAACTTTGGGGCTGGTAAGACAGCTGCCATTGGCGTTTTCTGCGGTAAACACTTCAGGGAAGCCAAAAGTCGATATTTAACGGGCCCTGTTCCCACAGTTGTCGTTAACCTTCGTAATGGAAAGCAGGCTGAGCTGTGCTTAGTTGAATGTTAGTCACATCTGGGTGGGATCCTGGATCACACGGGGTCTTGCTTGAAAGACATTGAGATGCGCAGGCAATCAGCCAATGCGGTCTGCTAACAGTTGCGGCATGCCATTTTGCCCAACCCTGTGCTTTGCAAGGATGAAAAGTCTGATTTGTTGCGATCGCTTGTTTTGAACAAGTTTTCCTTTGGTGCAGGCGGCTGGGTGCTTGCTACGCAGTTTGAGCAACGTGCTTTACGTTCTGCAGGCATGTCTTTTCAGCGCATGTGTCTTCGGCAGATTGCAAGATTTAGCTCCAAGTTGCTTTGTGATCAAGAGGTCAATTATGCCATTGGGCTCCCAGGACCAGATGATATACTGTTGGTGGAGCAGGCTCGAGTGTTGCTTGATTTGGTTGAGCAAGGGCCTGGTTTTATATGGGAGCGTGCCATTTTTGATGAAATTATCCGTCCCTCATAAGTGCAGTTGACCGTTGCATTTGGCTCAAGTGTTAAAAGTGTCTCAGCATGTTTCTTGATCATGGTAGCGGAGCTCTAGGCTCCATCCAGGGCATCTTGAGCCCAGTTCCCTGGACTGTAGAGGGACTCTATCCCTGCAGTCATGGCAACACCCACTGCTGAAGATTTTCAAAGAGCGTTTACTGAAATGCAAGGTTTAACCAACAGAGTCAATCAGCTTACCCAAGAGCTGCAAATCAGCAGGCAAAGGGAATCAGTGCTCGAGAGCAGGATCGAGCAAGGAGCCAACATGACAGAGTTGCCATTGCGGAAGGTCAAACCAGGATGACCGAAGAGCTGGTTAGAAGCAGAGGAAAAGAATTGACTCTAGTAGACAATAGAGGAGTAGCAAAGCCAGAAAAGTTGAAAGGAGATGAATGCAGCTACATCCAATGGAAGACGAAAACCGAGAGTTTTATTTTCTCTGTGTTTCCTGAGCTAGAGAGAGCCCTTGCTTGGGCGGAAGAACAAGAAGCACCAATTAGTATGGCCCAGACCCGGGCTGCTTTCGGACCCGGGGGTACTCAAGGAGAGATAGAGGGCCTAGAAAACAAGTTGGCGCAGGTTTACGCAGTCTTGCAAAACCTCTTGGAAGATGAGCCCTTTTCCATCATCAGGAACATCCTGAAAGGCAATGGCCTGGAAGGTTGGCGAAAGCTAGCCAAGAGATACGACCCGGCAACAGGTGGAAGGAAGAAGTCGCTTCTAAAAGCACATTCTTACCCCAGAGAGGCAAAAGTTGGCTGACCTCTCTTCGTACCTTGAACAATGGATGGAACAGGTACGTAGATACGAAGACCGGCGAGGTGCCGGAGGCAGAGACGAACTGCCTAATGACATCAAGATCTCGATAGTGGAAAGCATTTGCCCAGTCGAACTGGAGAAGCATTTGCAATTCAATCGACAGAGATGCGACACTTTCGAAGCTGTCTACGAAGAAATCTCTTCGTATCTTGCGACAAGAGTCGGGATCAAACTCAAGATTGGGTCAGGGAACAACCACTCAGGTGGTGATCCCATGGATGTTGGAAGCTTTGGAAAAGATGGAAAGGGAAAGAAAGGATCCAAGGGCAAAGGAAAAGGTAAAGGAGGAAAGAACAACAAAGGACAAGGTAAAGGCAGTGGAGGAAAAGGAAATAAGAACACAGACAAAGGCAATTGCCACATCTGTGGTAAGCCTGGCCATTGGGCCAATGAATGCTGGCGCAACACTACAGGAGGAAAGAAACAGAAAGGAAATGGAAAGAAAGGAGGTAAAGGAAAAGGAAAAGGAAAGACAAGAGGAGCAAACAACATTGAGACAGCAGAGCATGAGGAAGAGGAACCCAAGCAAGAGCCAGAAGCAGAAACAGGGTTTCTTCAGCTAGCAGCTTTAGAGAGAGAGGAGAGTGAGAGTCGCAGGGTTTCTAAAAAGAGAGAGAAAGTGAGAGTCCGAGCCTGACAAATCCGCAGCCAGTTTCGGCAGCGGAGAGCTCAAGAGTAGTTTTGGTAGAGAGTAGTGACGGGGTAATTAGTGGCCCCAACCCTGAGCTCTTAGAAGCTTTTAGGCGGCGCCTTGCGACCAGCATGGCGGAAGAAGAAGAAACTGAAGAAGTGTTTGTGGAGGATCCTGAAGGAGAACCGATAGTTTTCGCTCCTTTCGGGATGATGTTGCCAACGGCAGTAGAAAGGCAGACACGAGGAAGGTCGCCTACAAGAACCATCAAAGGAATGGGAAAAGAAAAGGGAAAAGGAAAAGGAAGAGGTGCAACAGAGGTGCCGAAGGCCGCTTCGGCCCCGGCAACCGCCAAAGTCACAGCACCCAAGCTCGGAAGTATTCCTTGCGGAAGACCGAGCTAATAGGCTTGCTGCAGAAGGAGCTGATGATGAAGACTGACGGGAGAGAGCGTCCAGAAACAACGTATCGTCAGCGACTTATGGCAGCTAAGGAAGCCTCACGTGGCCTTAGAGGAAGTGTGGCCCAGTCCGCGTTTACAGGAACACCTTGAGGGCCTCGACTGGCCAAGACGAAGCCTGCAGCAGCTGCGACGACCGACAGAAGAGGATGAAGAGCGTGGTTCGTGCTTTTGCAACCATGTCGGTCAAGAAGATTCGTGAGAGGCTCGCAGCTCAAAGGCAAAAGGAAGAAGACAAGAAAGACAAGAAGGAAAAGAAGGCCAAAAGAAACGAAGAAAGGGCCAGAAGAAAAGAAGAAAGGAAGCGCAGGAACATGGTAGAGATAAGTGATGATGAAAGTCTCTACGAGTGTGAAGATGACCTTAAGGAGGTCGAGGCAGGTGCTGAAGCTGACAACGAGGAGGGAGCGACCAAGAAGCAGTTGAGGTCGCTACGACGCTTGCCCAAGAGCTTAGCCCTGCCGAAGACCCTGGAGAACCTGAAGAGGAAGAAACGAAGCCAGAAAATCTTTCTGAACAGCTCGCCGTGGGCAGCTCAAGTTCCGCAGGGTGATAGAAAGCCTTGAGCTGGGAAGACTCTGCAAAAAAGCGTGACGAGTTGCAGCAACAGGCCGAATCGGCCGAAGACACTGCAAGTCACGAGCAAGCAGAGAAAGACCTAAAGGTGGTCTTGGAGAGAATTGGAGTTCTCAAGAGCTACATCCGGGACAACGACCAACACCGACCGGTGAAGCTCACGGAAGCTACAATAAGGTTGGACAAAAGCTTCCACGACGTGCGCTACTACAAGGCGATTGAGGCAGGAACTCATCCCTGCATAGCGTGGGTTGACGAGAAAAAGCCCCGAAGAGCCACCCTCTTTCGCATGAAGACTTCGGCTGAGCGCGCAGCTAAAAGACAAGAGCTCGAGAACCGGTGGATGGAGGAGTTTAGGTCTGGAACAGCAACAGAGGGAGATTATCAAGACGGTGACACCGAGCAGGTAGACATCCCCGGAATGGAAACAGAAGTGCTGTTACCCGGAACCTCCTCTGGTTCCGTGAGAGTTGCTCATGGAGCAAAGGCGACGGCTAAGAAAAGAGTGCGTGGGCACTCACCAAGGCCGAACTCCAAGGTTTTCGCGAGGAACTTCGCGAGGACGAGCTCGAGCTGCTCAACCGTCCCAAAGATGCCAAGAGGACAGGACGGTCAGACGCTGCGTACGCAAGAAGAAAAGAGAAGTTCAAGGAAAGGAAGCGCGAGAAAAGAAGAGCAGCAAGAAAGGGAAAGAGTAAAGGAAAGGGCAGAAGTAAGAAAGAGGCCAAGAAAGGGGCGAGACTGAGGGGAATCCTCCAGCTGTTTCGGCTGAGGAGGCCCCAGTTGAAGAGCCCAAAGAAAAGCCTAAGGCGAAGGCTCGATCCAAAGCCTATAGTGGCGAAACCGGCGCAGAAACCTCTGACAATTCCGCAAGAAGAAGATGGCAGCCTATGAAGAGAAGATGAAGGCTATCCCTAAAAGTGGGAAAGCAGCTGCCAAATCAGAGACGACTGAAGACAAGGAAGCAAGGATGAAAGAGAGCCAGGAGACCCTTAGAAGGCAACTGGAAATGAGGCGCGCAAAGAGCAAAGGAAAGGGGACTGGAGAGGTGCCAAAAGGAAAAGGGGCTTTGACGGTGACTGCTTCGGTACGCCGACTAGCCCCAGCAAAGGCTCCTCCCAATGGGATCCCTGAGCCCAAGACGCCTCCTGGATCGTTGCCATCCAACATTGCTAATGCTCCATGGCGACGTCGCTCCAGAAGTCCTGCCAGGAACCCTGAAGGAAAAGGAAAGGGAAAGGACAAGAACAATGACAAAACCAAAGAAGGCAAAAGAAAGAACACTAAGAAAGGCGCAAAGGACCTCAACAGTTTGGGCCGAGAGGCCCATGATACCAATGGGGTAGTCACCTGGAACCTTGACACTGGTGCTGCAGCCAGTGCTGCAGCCAGTGTTATGCCAAGTGAAATGGCAAAGCAGCTTGGTGAAGCTGTGAAAGGTGAAGAGGTAAGGTTTAAGACTGCCTCAGGTGAGTTGCTCACTGAAAAGGGGTCTTGGGCTTCTCAGCCCACTGGCGGAAAACGTACACACCCTTTTCCTGGTGCACAGGTGTAAAGTACTCTCCACCTTTTCCTTTCTTTTCCTCTTTCAACTGTTCCTCTTCAAGGACTTTGCGCAGGCGGTCATACGCAGGGGTGTTATTGTGAACCAACATGCCGCCATTCTCATCCAGCGCAATCAGATTGTGCTTGCTGATGCTGCTTCCAGCAGCAAGAGGTCGGTGCACATCTGCCACATGAGCTGTGACAGCAACCTTCTTAAAGGCTTCACTCAAACCTTTCACGTGCACCTTACCTTGTAGAAAGAAAGCGAGAGAAGAAGACCAGAGAGATTGATGCTGAAGAAGTCGAAGAAAGTGGCGATGGCGGTGTGGAAGTCGAAAGACCTAAAGTGAAAAGAGGACGGAAGGATCCATCAAGAGAAGAAATTGAGGAGCACCTAGCCACCGCACATGCCGTGCATAGGTCGTGGTGCGGACACTGTGTCCGAGCCCGCGCAACCTTACACAGGCATGGGTCCAACAAGGATCCAGAGGAAGAGGAAGGCGCACTGCCAACAATTGCAATCGACTGTTTCTGGTACAGTGAAGAAAAGAAAGACACTGCCAATCTTCACGTCAAAGACAACAAGAGCAAACATGTGTGGGCTTCAGCAGTCCCACAGAAAGGAGTTGATGACTATGCAGTCAACTTCTTAATCAACTGTCTGAAGGAGACAGGGTACCAAAGGTTGGTACTGAAATCAGACAATGAGAATTCCATCAAAGCTTTGAAAGAGAAGGTCAAGGCTGAAGTTCAAGGGATAGAAGTTATCCTGAATGACGGACCTACTGGAGACAAGCAAGCCAATGGACTTGCAGAGGTAGCCGTCAGAGAAACAAAGCGGCAATCAAGAGCTCTTTTCAGTGAGCTTGAAGAGAGATTGGGTAAGATAGAACCATCTCACCCATTGCTCTTGTGGCTGTCAAGACATGCCACGTTCTGCTTGAGCCGATTCAAGATCGGTGATGATGGCAAAACCCCGTACACCAGACTTACGGGTAGGAAGTGGAAAAGGCCAATGGTCCAGTTCGGTGAAAGAGTGTGGTTTCGACCACTTACCGCAAGGGCGGAGACCTTGAAACCAAAGTGCTTGAGGGCCTATACGTGCGCACCCATGGAGGGAACGCAGATGTGCTCTGCATGACAGAGACTGGAGTCTACAAAGGCACCAGCTTGAAAAGAACGCCTGAAGGGCAAAGGTGGAAGAAAGAGAATTTTGACAAGTTGTTGGGATCACCTTGGAAGCTCAGAAGCTCAGACCCAACTTGAAAGACAAAGAAGATGTTGACACCACAGTGGTGGTAAAGCTTCCAGAAGCATCTGAGAAGCTGACTCCTGTTGCAAGGGATTCAGGACCAAGAAATCACTATGTGAGAAGAAAAGACTTGAAGAAGCCTGATGGTAGTGATGATTTCACCCCAGGTTGTCCCGGCTGTCACACTGTTATGTTGGGACTACCTGCTGTTACGCACGATGCGCACTGCAGAGAAAGAATTCGAAAGAAGCTTGCAGAAACGGATGAAGGAAAACAAAGATTGGAAGATGCGAAGCAAAAAAATTGAAGGTGAAAAGCCACAAGATGGCAAAGGTTCAAAAGATGTGAAGGTCAGTGGAGACCCAGGTCCAGAGGACATGGAAGTTGCAGCTGAGGTTGCAACTGGAGGAGAAGCTCCAAAGAGACAGGTTAGTAAACCTGATAGTGCACAAGATGCAAAGAAGAAGAAAAGTTCCACAACAGTGAATGATCTGTACCATGATGAGGAAGATGTTGAAAGACCTCAAGTCGTTTCGACCGAGGTATCAACTATTCCTCCGGTGCAAGCTGGGCCGAGTCCAGGTGCGTCTGGATCAGCAGCGCCAGGATCAGATTTGTCACACCAACAGTTCTGGAGTCCTGTCATTCCAGGAGGGGCACTTGCAGAAAGCGCAGGTGGAGCACCCACAAGCGATGCCAACATGGAACAAACAAATGCACTGCTGAAGACACTTGCAGAAGCATACGAGATCGGCAATCTTCAGGCTGTACCTGTACCTGAACACAAAGCTATTGCGGCAGATCTCAACGCTCTTGGATTGAAAAGAGAAGACGCTGAAGCGAGCCAAGGAAAAGAAAAGAACTCAAGGTTCTTTGGCTTACCCATAGGGTATGTCCTGGAATTGGAAGCAAAGAAAAGTTCAGGAGAAGCTTGGAACTTGGAGAAGGACCTGCAAACATTGCAGGCAACTCTGGTAAGGGAAAACACCTACCTTCTGGTTGGTGACAGTAGCAAGACCTTGGATGCTACAGTTGACCTCTACTCCTTGCAGAGTGAAAGAGGCAAGTGCTTCTTGCGTGAGCAAGTTGGTGACAAAAGCAGAAAGCAAACAAAGAAGGTTGAAAGGTTCCTTAGTGGGAACAATGTTTACAAAGTGCATGCAGAATGCAAGCTACATGAAGAAAACGGCTACAGAAGAAACCAGTGACATGGATCACCAACAGCAAAAGCATAGCCGACAAGTTGAGACCGTTGAAAGTTGTCGAAAGATGGCCAAAGAAGATGCACAGCATTTTGCAGGTGCATGCCATTGTGAACGGGTTGAAAACCCAGATGGAAATCGACGGAGAGATCGATGAACACCTCAGCGCTGTTGGCGCTGGACCTATGCCGCACGAGCGTATAGACAACAAGGATGAGTACTACGAAGGATGGTTTCCTGAAACGGAAGACCAGGAAGTTGTTTACGACTCCGTGACCGGAGTGCAGCTGGAACTTGACAAGGTGTTGAAAGCGAGACGGGAAGAGTTAGACTGGGTACACAAAGCTCAGGTTTACACCAAGGTGCCACTCGAAGAGTGCTACAACGAGACGGGAAAAGAACCCATCACTCTGAAATGGGTTGACCGGAACAAAGGAAATCAAGTCAAGGAGAACTATGCAGTCGACTTGTTGTTCGAGAAATCAAGAAGCAACATGGTGCATTGCCCGTGCACGAAAGCACGAGCTCCAGGCCTCCTCTTGAGGCGTGAAGCTACTTTGTAGCCTAGCAGTTTCCAGGAAGACCTGCAAGCGCGGAAAGCCACTTAAGCTTGCTCTGTACGGCAATAGTCGTGCCCACTTCTACGGAGTTGCGAAGAGAAGGATCTTCGTTACACTTCCGCCTGGAGACGAAGAAGAAGGCAAATGTGCGTTATTGCTAAAGAGCATGTACGGCGCAATGGATGCCAGTCACGTTTGGCAGTCTGACTACAGTCAGTTGCTCGCGGACCACAGCTTTACAGCTGGCAAAGCGTGGCCGGCAGTTTTCAGCCACAGCGGGGAAGACCGGACCCTGCTAGTGCATGGTGATGACTTTTTCGTTTTAGCCGATGACGACGGACAAGGTTTCATGAAGGAAGTCCTCAACAAACGCTACGAGTTCCGCGTCGACGGATACATGGGGATGGACGAGTCTGATGACTCGCACCTCACCGTGTTGAATAGGATGATCACCTTGGACAAGAAGGATGGCACAATCAGCTTTGAAGCCGACCCACGGCACGCAGAGATGATTGTACGGCAGCTTGGTCTGGAATCGGCCCGGGTAATCGCCGCACCGAATGAAAAGAAGAAGCTAACGGACGTGTTGGCAGCAAACGGCCTGCCAGCAGTTAGTCGAGAGCGTGCTACTTTTTACCGTAGCCTGGTAATGAGAGCACAGTTCCTGTCGATGGACAGGGCGGACTTGAATGAAACTGTAAAGTGCTTGACGCGCCGGATGCAAAATCCGACGGAGCAGGATCTGTCTGATCTGAAGCGTTTAGGACGCTACCGAGAGTAATCACGAGATTCGAGCCACAAAAGACACCTCAGAAGCTCACCGTCTTCTGTGACTCAGATCACGCTGGTTGTTTGTTGACCCGGCAATCGACAACGGGATTGGCCGTGATGTTCGGAAGACACTGCATCAAGCATAGCAGTAACACGCAGTCCTCCGCGGCTTTAAGTTCAGGCGAGTCGGAGTACTACGCAGCCACGAAGGCTTGCGCACTTGGAATGTCTATCCAAGCCTTACTGTCTGACTGGGGATACCCAGCACAGCTGGAAGTCCGAACAGACTCTACTGCGGCTATTGAAACAGCTAGTCGCAAAGGTCTTGGAAAACAAAGACATGTCGAGACCAGATTCCTGTGGCTGCAGGAAAAGGTATCTGACAAGAAAGTGTTGCTTAACAAGGTTCATACGCAAGGCAACATTGCAGACCTGATGACAAAGCCCATGAGTAGAGAAGGCTGTGAAAGATTAATGCCATTCATGAACCAAAGGTTTGTGGAAGGCAGAGCTTTAGGAGCCAAGCACCTGGTAGACTAGGTGTCTGTATACCCAACCAGCGAATGCTGGCCATGTACAGAAGGAGGGGTGATGAAATTATCAGTCCCTCATAAGTGCAGTTGACCATTGCATTTGGCTCAAGTGTTAAAAGTGTGTCAGCATATTTCTTGATCGATTTTGGAAGGCAGTTGGCTTGTTGCTGCATGGCATTCACTTGGGCATGTGCTGGAGGAGTTACGCGTCCCGTGGAAACCTTCTTGTGGTGCTGAACAGTGCTTGGAGTCCCTGTTGTGCCGTGTTGTGCAGTGCCGTAGTGCGCTGAAGTTGTACACCAGGCAACTTACAAAGCAGTTTCGCGAAAAGGCTGTAGGAGTTGTGATGCATGCTCGTGACATGGCATTGTTTGAACAAGCTGGCGGGATTGTGTTGCCCATGCTCAGTAAAACATGTGCTGACGCACGGCCATGCGAGCATTGTGACAGATGCTTCCTTTCAAAAGCGAATCTGCACTCACACATGTCGAGGAGGCATGGAATACGTGCTGAGCTTTCTTGCGTGGGCGGTTCTCAGTGTGCGAAGTGTGGCCTTGAGTTTTGGACTACCCACAGACTCAAAGAGCATGTGCGTCACAGCCGTCCGTGTTTTGCGTGTTATGTTTCAGCTGACTTGGGGCCGTCGGCCGAACTTGAGCAAGTTGGTTGCTGCAGGCAAAGGGCATGGAAATCGCCTACCAAAGTGGCAGGCCCGCAAAAATTCTGGGCGAGCTTGACGCCCGTGATAAAAGAGGCGGATCCCCCTATCCATGACTGCGCTGATGCCAGACATTTGAAACTTCAAGGTGAGCTCAGGGAGATACTTGATTGCGCGGAGCACCCTGATTTTGCGTCCTGGGTCCGGGAAGCTTGGAAGTGGGTTCACTGCCATCCTGCTGATTGCGTTCTACCAGCTCTGGCCGCGGAGAACCCAAGGGCGCATGTTTTGAGCATCGTGTTCGCTGCTCAAGATGTGGACTCTTCTGACTGGGTCCTGTGTGAGGGATTCAAGTGGAAGACGCAGAACAGGAAGCTCTTTTTGCAGTCGACCTAGCGCGGAGCGCGGGGTTGCATGTTTCCGAATTGACTTGCGCGTCCGCGGACTCTTGCAGAGTGTGCAACAACAACAACAACAACAGTTTATCGTCACACCCCGCCTTCGCACCTAAGCTCTCAAGCCTCAAGATGTTTTAGTTAAGACTTCGCGCATCTCTTCGGGCCCTTTTTTTAGTTAGGCCTCCCTCAAAGGACGACTCGTGCTTAATAATGCTTCCGGATTCTCGTAGCTAAGGAATTAAAACTCAGATGAGAAAAGGATCCTTCCAGTCGACCAGGATACAGTTGAACGCAACTTCGAATCTCGGCCTCGAAGTTCATTCTCAGTTTCTTGCTGCTGGAAGCGCTACTAAGAGGCCTGACCTTAGATCTGCAGGCACCCTTGTATTGAAACAATGAACTGAGCATTTCTCAAGCATGAAGTTCGCATACCATATCCCCGTCGGAGTTCAGCACTGTAAGTCTAGGAAGTCCAAAACCCCGCAAATGACAAGCTAAAACCCCGTCAGCTGTAGGACGCGTTTGGGCTCCGCACCAGCAACGTGAAGTTCTACAAGGGGCTCTTCAAGGATACTTGATTGTACCGGGTTCAGGGGCAGGGGCTCTAGAGCCAGCTGGGGTCTAGTCATGTTTTTGTGTTCTTTTCTTTGCCCGGGGACCACTTGCAGAGCTTCTTGGAAACCAGTCTGTTTGTATCTTAAACGCAACCCAGTGCTTTTTACATGACCCCAGGGAATGATGGAAATGCTGGATGCGTGGAGCTCCGAAGCAACTCAGGATACGGTGCAGAAATTCTCGCCGGACAATGCGACTCTGCTGGATCTCGATCTGGGGCCTTGCGCATACCTGCGTACAGTAAGTAATTTTCAAAAACGGGGTCCCTGGACGGTTATGTGGTGGTTGGTAATAATAAATGTTCCTATGCAGTTACAATGTGGAATATTTCTTTGAGGGCAAGAGGTGATTTTACTTTTTGACAAGTACCCATGTTGTGCTTGTTACCAAGCACGCTCCTTGAGGTCCTAAGCTGGAGCAAAAGACAGTAGAATTGTGACAGTCCGTATGAATCCCTTCGATGCACCGTACAATACTCCTTGGTCATGAGTCTGTGCGTAGTGGGCTCGAGGCAGAAAAATGCTCGTTAAGCCTGAGGTCTAGCCGTGCTTCAGAAAGCTTCATATGAATTTTTAGGCTCCAGATAGGACCCAGTTGAATCCTGAAATTTATAGTTCGCAAGAGCGCGGAGTTCTGCAGGATAGCTTAAGCGCGCCACAAGGCCTGGTGCAAGCTAACGTAAGTAGTTGCTGCAACTTCAGTCACTTTGCGATTGTGGGTGACGTGTGAAATGCTCGGGTCAGCACCCATCCGCTGCCAATGCCTGGTGGCCAGTAGCCACTGGTTTGCGGCGGGGCCCAGACGACACACGCTATACTTCCAGAGGAAGGTTTGGTCAAGACAAACCCGACCATGACCGTGGTGTTGGGCACATAGCAAGCGTAACCCCACCAGGGTCCTTGATCCAGGGCAGCAAGCCTGGGTTGTGGGTCACCACGTTTCGGTCTTGGGTGTGACGCACCCACGCGAAACCTGGTTGCGTCCAAGGCAGTAAGGTGCCGACTAGTGAGAATCCCGCGCTGAAATTCTTGTGCCTTTTGGGATT
>CAJNIZ010045001.1:0-23991 GCA_905231905.1 Symbiodinium pilosum
TTTTTTTTTTTTTTTTTTTTCGTAGGTGCCAGATTAAGAGCTTAAGGGTTAAGGATTTAGGGGTTGAGTTCAGGGTTGATTTTGTGGAATTGGGGTTGCTCGGAATTTCCGATGGGAACAGGTCACGTGATCAATCATTTTCCCAGACAATCTAGTTGTTGTGGGATTTTCGGGTTGTATTTCAGGCACATGACCTAATCCTCGAACCCCTGCTGCGTAGCGCTCCGTTGCTCGGACCTCAGACATGGCATGCCGGAAACCATAAACATGAGACTTCATACAAGAACCGCGCCAACGGCGCAGACGTTGAATAGGCAGCAGGTCCTCGAGTTTCTTAGCAATAAGTCAGGGTTTCCAGACATAAGGGGTTATGTAATATTGAGGTTTATTTTGGGCCCCCTATCTCTGGAAACCCCCAAATGATGTCAGCAGGAAAGGTTCAGCACAAGTTGCAGCGCCAGTAAAGGATGTTCGGTTTGCAGAGGGTGGTGGGTTGAACAGGTTTTTTGCTTCAAGCAAGCGCTCGACGAACTGCTGTGATGCATGGTAAGTGTGACGTTTCCGGTATTGGCAAGCCTTGTGCTCCTCACATGTCCCTCCCAGGCGCCTCAAGACTCCTCATATGATACGTGTAGCCTCAAATCCCAACCCCTAAGCGTATATCCCCAGGGTTCCCAAGATTCCCTGAGAGCCTCCTGTATTGAGAAACTTCCAAGTCATTGTGGACCCATTCTAAGGACAGCCATGCTGGTCAGCTTTGTTTGCGTGGCGTACTTGGGCGCCAGAAAGCGCAACCAGGACAGGACTATTGGATTTCAGTAATGTATATCGAGGGTCATATGGCAACAAGGTATATAGGGGTATTCTTGGGTTGTATAGAGCTTAACAAGGATCATACAGAGGTTATACAGGGGTTTTCTGCGTCGGCATTGTTTATGGATGCGGATTTTTGGGGTTGGGGTGTTTAATCAGGTTTGGGTGGGGTTTCTCACAATCATTGTTTTTGAAGCAGCTCATGCTGTCATTTTGATGTGCAGCCTGTCAAGACGTGCAGGCCTGGGTTGGATGTGGAGTCCAATATCGTAGAATCAAATGGAAAACAGAATGGACAATTAGGTGGAAACTGTGCGTACATAGGGGCGTATAGGGTTTTGGACTCGGTAAGTAGGCTATAAGTCCCCTAGCTGAGGTTCTTTTTATTCCCCATTTCTAAATCTCCGAGCAAGAAGATTGGACGGCAACAGTAAACTTCAGCAAATGTTGAGCCACCCGAAACTTCAAGCAGAAAAGTTGGATCTCAGTCCCCTAAACCCTACACCCCAATCAATGCCTCTTGGCTTTTCCGTAGGCGGCTTTGAATCTTAGGCCACCTTTCCTTGGTATCAACCTCAGACCATCCTTAAATCTGAAGGCAACCTGTTGCATTTTAGGCAAGCTGGTGGTGTTTGTCATCCAACTGAACTCGTGGAAGGTTGGAGGCTAGCGGCTGAACTCCAAAGCCCAGCCAGTCTGCTGCGGTGTTTTTCTTGCCAGTGCCTACGTAGTCTACACCGCACACTGCGTAGCATACACCCTGTGGTCGCAAGACCTGAGTAGCCTGAAGCCATTCTGAAGCAGCTTCCTGGTCCTGGTGTGTAAGCTCTTGACACCCGTCGTCAACAGAAACCTGAAGCGAAGCCAAAAAAGCTTTCCTGACGTGGCCCGCATGTTTGAAGGGTGTGGCGGTGTCCAAATGCAACCCCTGAAGTCAAAAGCCCCTTTGCCTCTTGTGTGCGGATACTAGATGCCTGATGCACTCGGCATAGGAGAACGTCCTGAATTACCTCTGGGCTGTGATGTGGGTGACAGACTCAGCTCCGGAGTGTGTCTGAAGCAAGGTTCCAATCTCTCGGCTGACAGTTTGGCGTGGGATGTCAGATTTGCAGCGCAGAGTACGAGGCTCAGGTTTAGGATTTGGGTAGAGCGCATTGCGTAGTGGAGGAGTCCATGACAGACCCAAAACCTTTGTCAGGTCCTCAAATGTTCTATTTGCTTGGGACTCCGGTTTGCGGCAGTTCCTGTAATATTAGAACAGAGGCACAATGAGCTCCGCCTTCATCTCACTTGAGCTGAAGTAATCCTTTGAATCCTACTTCGATTTCCGTGCAGTCCTGGAGTGAGCTCCTCCGGAGAAAAATCCAATCCACACGTTACCTACTGGTTCTTATTAGGGAATATGGGAATATTCTATAAAGGGGTTATATCCCCTCATTCCCTACTAAGAACCAGGAACAATTCTGGATCTTAGGATTTAGGTTTGGCCTTTTGGTTTACTGTAGTTATGGGCTCCAGGTCGCAGTGCTGCCTTCTTATAGGTTTATCTTGCTATACCCTAAATGCACCCAATTAACCTTGGGAGAACCTTAGGGGCGATAGCATCCACTCCCCTAATACTGAACCTGCACCCGCTACTTCCTCCTAGTATATGATGGTAGCATACTGGAAATGATCAATATTACTACTACCCGTTTTTTGGGGGTGGCGTCGTTTAGGGTTCAGAGTTTAGTGCACGTTGCAAACGGACCATGGCACTTTGCTACTACGTGCATGAGGATCCCAGTGCGGTGCGACTTCAGACTAGGATTTTACGAGACAGACCCTAAACCCTACACCCTAAACCCAAAAACCCTAAACCGACCTGCCAGAGTTAAGAATCATCTTTGCCCGATCCGTTGTCCTGATTCCTGGCAACGGTGACCCAGGAGTTGCAGCTGCTGCCAGCCCTAATCCTACTACTTTTCACCGATACCACATCACGTGCTAACATTCTCAGCATGATGATTAGTGAGACCTGGCGCTGCCAAACGCCATGAAAGAACGTTTAGAGAAGACTGCACATTCCAGAACCTTTTTCAATTCGGCTTCATTGCCACTTGCCTAACACGGCGCGCAAGGCACTGGGCAGAGCGCTACAATGGTGACGCATATAGGGTAACACGAAGCCCCCCCACACAGACCATAAGTGGGCCTGCCAGGAAACCGTTTATGGAGCATCCCTTCTAGGCACCATGCCGCCCCTGAAGCCAAACCGCTAAACCCAAACCCTGCACCCTAAGCCAAAATCCTGAACCCTAAACCCTAGGCCCTGACCCTGAACCCTAATACCCCCCCTTTTGAAATCAAGGAGCATAGCTGGATCGTCCCCACCATGGAGTTGCCTGGGCCTGTGAGGGAGGCACATCTCCCACGGTGCAGTGATGGAAGTCCCTTTGCGCTACAATTACATGCGTAATATGCAGGGCTTCCCATAAGCATGGGGCCCGGGTATAGAGCCCAACCCACATTACAGGTAGCACCCCCAAAAAATCTAATTCTTGGAGAACACCCAAAGTGAATTGAAAGGGACCATGTCACGTTGTTCCGGCATGTTACTACCTATAGTGCTTAGTAATTCTAAGGCTCTGCAAATCACCCCTTGGAACTACCCCCTGAAGGGGGGTCTATATAGGCAGTGTTTCGTGACTATTTAATCTCGATTTACCTACTATTCGGTTCAGGAATGGAGCTTGAGGCATTTCATCTGCCAGTGGAAGGTTTGTGTAAGGGCCTGTGTGAATTGTGCGTGGCAAAAGAAGAAGAAAGCAAAGGAAAAGAAGAAGGCCAAGCAAAACAATAAAACGCCCAAACATGCGAAGCCAGACTCAAAGGAGACTCCAAAAGCCAAGCCCAAACCCGAAATACGAGTGGCAGCAGCTGCAGCAGCAGACAAAGCAGGCGTCAAGAAAAGCAAATCCAAACCCAACATCGGAGAAGCAGCTGCAGCAGCAGAGAAGGCAAGTGGCAGCAAACGGGAGGCACGCGCAGACGGCTCTTCAGCTGGCAGGTTTGCAGTTAGCGTTAAGCATTGCAAAAAATATGAAACGGTTTGGAGCTCCGCAAAAATGGAGGATCTGCGCAACTTTGGCTTTTCTAAAAGAAGTGAAACTTCGGTGGTTCCCAGATTTTCCCCAGATCACCCGAAATAGTCCCCAAATGTGGGGGGATCTGCACAACCCTTTAGGAGGGATGAGATTGGGGGGTTCCCAGATAATCCCCAAATACTCTCAAAATAGTCTCGAAATAGTCCCTGAAAGAGGGGGTGGCTGCACTAGAGGAACCAAGGTTTTTGATAGCCCCCAAATATACGGTTTCCCAAATAGTCCACAGACAGTTTCCCCCAGCCTACCTCGTAAGCCAGCAATTCACAATCAGGTTCGGATGGTTCCAGACTAGCCCAAGAAACCTCATTAATCTAAGTTTCATTGTCTAACTAATTCAATCCCAGTACAGTCAAATTCCTCCCGGATGAACGGATGAAGGGGGGAGTTCCAGGGGGTGGCACGGGGGTCCTTAGAGCAATGCTAGTACCAATGATGTTGCCCTAAGCCCTAAATGCCCACACACCCCAAGCCCCAAACCCTATGTACGCCCTGAAGCTCAAACCATGGGCTTCACATCCGAGAGAACTTGGGTGGCGGCCGCAGACACCGTAGCATCGCCGCTGAAGGGTCCGTCTAACGCGGCTCCCCCTGAAGAATGTTGTAAAAGTATGTAAAGGTGGTGTTCAGGGTTAAGGGCAAGAGGGGCCCACGTAAAGGGGACATTGGGGCTGTACAGGGGCTATAAGGGTTATGTGATGCTCAATGATGGAGATCAAATGGAAAATGAGATGGAAACTACGTACTGTGTATGGGGGTTCTCTACGGAGGGCTAAGGGGTTTTGGTAGTGAACGAAAAAGGGCATGTCACTAAATTGTGAACTGTTTATAGGTTAGATACGAAAATAGCGGGAAAGTGAAAAATACATGGAAACTACATGGAATTACACTGTCCCTCTATTCTGGAGGTTTAGGGCGTAACAAGGGGTATAACAGGGAATGGACATGAAAATGAAACCTACCACATTGTTTGGGCTTCAGGGCTAGTGTCTACTTTGTGGGACCCTAGGGTTCCTGGGATCAAGGAACCCATTTGTGAAGAGTAACAACTGGCTGAATGTGGGAGCTCAGAAGAGTCATGAAGATTTTTTTTTCATCCCAGGGTCCCTCAAAGCATCTGTGTGGTACGAAAACACTGGCTGATGTCATTTCAAGCCGTCAACACATTTCTACAAGACGTTGCCACCAAATGAGCCATAGTCTAAACTCCTAGTATCCCCCGTAATACCCCCTATAGTAGTTCCCTACATAATCCCCTATATAACCCCCTTTAAGGAGTCTAGACTATGGCTCAAATCAGTTGAAGCTCTTCAGCAGGGATCCACGGAAAAAGTCTGACTTTGCTGACAACCAGGACCCCAATCATCCGTCAAAGGTGATGCACCTGAGTAGTGTTTATTTTGGTGGTTGAACCTAATGAGATTATGTTCCTTATCTAAAATACTGTACCCCAAAAGGAGGATAGAATCTTACTCTATATTGGGTACCATAGTATCCCCATATAGAATACTACTCACCTGAAGTTTGGATCAGCCTTGTGTCTTACGGTAGCTTTGGTAGCTTTGGGGTTTCGGGTTTTGGGGTGTAGGCTTCCTCCCTCTACACTGAACCTCCCTTGCAGGGTTGCGAGATGAAAGCTGTGACCCAAAAGCTCGCCAAACGGGGCAGTCATCGAAGAGAGGTTCTAAGCTGATTGAAAGCATGCCGTACTTTCTCAAAGTTGGGATAAGTCTAGAGAGGCCCATAGTCAAGACCCAGGAACCAGGTGGGGCCCACATTCGGGCCTCTGGTGAGGACTTGAGGCTTTTGGGAAACTCCGAAATCATGATGGGTTAAAGACGTGTCCTGTCTCCCAAACCTCGCGGTCACTGTTAGAAGAAGTCCCCGACAGGAAGAATTTACTCTCCCCCAGAACTAAAGGAAACCCGTAACATTGGGATCCTTAGATACCTAGTATGTACCGACTACATTTCCCTTTGTGTCCCGATACTCCTCCTGAAGCGATCTAAATGGTATTCCCTGAAGAGGGGTACCCCAATACAGACCCCAAAACATTATGATCCTTGTTCTGGGGACTCCAAAAAGGTACCCCTAATTCTGGGAAACCTACAAATCTTGGGGTAGCCTAATGTCTTTCACCTGCCTGTGGATGAGGACCATCCCTGGCAGAAAGTGCAAGGTTCTGGATTGCAAGCCCTCTAGCCTTTACTAAACATGCTACTTCAAATAGTTCTTTGGTGTTATACTACAAGAAAGCAGAAAAATCAGGGGGACAGGATGGGAGCATGCAGTTGTGTTCGTGCTGGGGTCAGAGTTAGAACTCCTGTGGAACCGGCGGGGAAGGGGACATTATAGAAGGCCCAGAAGAGTATAGAGATTTAGGTGATGCCCAGGACAGGACACAGCTTCAACATCTGCTTCTCCGGAACCTGGCCTGCACAGGCTTCATGCAACTTTCGTGTTACGGAAAAATTGTGCCTCAGCTTCCGATTAAGCTGCTCGATGCCTTGTCCTCCTCTTGAGGCCCACATTGGGGATTCCCAAAAGAAATCCCCAATGAGAAGCCCCCTGTACCCCTAGTCACCTACACTCCCCCGTCTGTATGCATGTAGTATATCAGTAAAGTCATGTAATATCTATCACCTAGGTGGGGAGCGTATTGCTGGTGGGGGGGGGTGTTAGAAAGAACCCATTAGGTGGGAGCATGCAATCGGGACTCTTGCCAGGAGACAAGGACCATCTGACTTCCGGATCAAGACCCCTCGGAGGATCCCCATATGGACCCAGAATAACCCCTATATAATCCCTATATAAGATCCCATATGGTTCTAGAGGATCTAACTTTTGGATCTCCGGGTTTGGGTTCCCTAAGCTTACGATCGGGCTCCGATGTTGCTCGTTTTACTGTGACATGTTAACACTACTCAAGGAGCGTAAATACTTACCAACATCATTTTGAGGTCTGCTTGAGGTACTCCATACTACACATACAAGGATTCTGGGACTATAAGATTGCTAACTGCTAGGGGCCTGCAGTAGGCCGTTTTCCTGGCTTTGCCTGAAAGAAAGTCGAAACCCAACACTTTGTAATCCGCTCCCCGCTAAGAATATTCACAACATAATGCCATTACATAACAGGGTGAAGATTCATTAGTGAAAGTAATTAGGGGTGCTGTATTATATTATCAGTGGGAGGGGATTAAACACCCGCACCCTGGAGGCTCCACGGGGACATGCCTGCGACCAGCTGTTGCCTTCCGGGCATCAAGCGCTTTGAGCAAGACAGGGAGTCTTTCCCGGCAATTACAGAACCAACTAATTTCTGGAACAGCAGGTCCCAAACGATTCGTCGTGCTTCCATGGGCCCCTGATGAATGTTTCTTGGGACCTGTTCGGCACGAGCACGGTCATTTTTCTGATTTAGGAGACTTCCGTGTAATTTAGTTCACGAGGCTCCTAGCGAATCTCTTGGACAGGGACTTTGTCTGAATGGCCAACAAAGCGCATGGGGCAGTAGATTACAAAGGATGTCCGGGAATCTCACGGAATTGTGAAAGAACGGCCACACTCACAAACAATTCTGAGATATCATAGCGGACAGCTCCACCAGTTCCAAAGCTAAAGGATTCTGGACTATTTACTTAAAAGGTCCGAAGATCATCCTTAAGAGGGATCCCGGGTGGGAGTGATAAAGATCAGGGGGAAGGAAACATGCCCTGGCAATCGTCATGTTTCCCATAGCTTTGCTGTTCGGAGATCACCCATGGCACTTGTCAGCATTAGTGCCCCTTCATGTGCGCTCAGAAGAAACATCACCATAAAATGTCCCAATGAAGTGAGCACCATGATGTTGAAACCCGTACCTAATCCCCCCCCTCAAAGCCTACGTCACCATCTCTTCAGCCCTAAGCCTATGTACTCTTCCATAACCTGAACTCTACACCCTGGACCCTAAACTCTTAAATCCGAAGCTCCAAATTATTAATCCTCCCTAAACTCTACACACTGGACCCTAAGCTCTAAATGCTTAAGTCCTATACTATAGGCTCTAAACTCTAAATCCTCCACTCTAAGGTCAGCCCGCCTTGACTCCATGAGGAGCTTGACTTCCACCACCCAGAGCCTCGCTTGAGCCATTGTCTAAACTCCTAGTATCCCCCCCTAAAAAGCCCCATAGTGCTCCACCACAGAATCCTATATATAACCCTTTAGGAGGAGTTCCCTATATAATCCCCTATGTTATATAACCCTTTAAGAGGAGTTTAGATTGTGGCTCACTTGGAAGTTCACGGGTAGATGTTCCAATCATCGACGTGGTTTTGAGGATTCTGTGGAGATCTCTCCGGATATGTGTATACCCAAATATTTGTGCATCTCTAAAATAACACCTACATGTATTTATGAAATATATGCATGACAACACATCTATGTGTATTCTTTCTTGTGATGCGCACCTGTACCTTCTGCGACAAAGAGACCCCATTAGCAGTGGCGCAATTAGGTTCTGTACAAGAGTAGCCTCGAAATATGTGCATCACCAGCATTGGGCAAGTATAGCACCACTTCTGATCCCCTGAATTTCTGAATAGATTCACAACTCAGGCCTCTACAACTGCGTGAGTATGCGCGTGCCTAACTGACTTCTTCTTGAGGAATTCGCGGCACTGAAACATCCTGACCCCTACAGCTTCCTAGTGAAGACCATACCAAAAACGCAACTCGCCAAGTGCATAGTGATTTGTTGCACTACTACCCTCACTCATGCAAGCGTTTAGGCAAGAAAAAGGTATCTCTTCAGCCGGCCGCGTGGCGCCGATCAGTTGGGTTATTGGTAATTAGAGCGGTGCGGGGAGACGGTCTTTTCCTAAGCCTGCAACACTGCTTCATGAGAAATTTTAAAGGGCTCCATAGATCAGCGCCATTGCTTCCCCAAGACCTCACCCAATAGCATGGGGCCCTCTTGTGCTTTCAAAGCCGGGAAAACCCCTGGCATATACACTTGTTATTGGAAGGAAAAACAGAGCCGGGTGAAGCGTCAAGGAAATCGTTCCCAAACCTGAGGTCATTTGAAGATCAGGAGGGGCCTTCCCGAGAATGCATACAGGGCCGAACTTTCACAGGTTCCAACAAAGAAAGGGCCCCAGCTCCACTGGTCCTTCTTGAAATCCCAGCAGACGCCCCAGGTGTCGTCATCCTCGTCAGCGCCAACCTCCAGCAGCAACACACTTTCCAGACGCGACATAAAATTCTGGAGGTATTTGAACACATTGAAGAAAGACCAACATATTGAACCCTTGGGGGCAAGTCGGGTTCTCCGGGATCTCACCTGCTACCACAACTACTTCCTTGACTAACTAGCAGGAACTGCGCTCTAGGTCTGTGCATCCCAGCAACTCCAGGCATTGTCAGACATGGCTATGTAGATCTGTAACGTCACATGCTGCCAGTTGAGCATTGAAACTTGGGTTCCGGCTGGCATGTCCTGGCAAAAGAGACGCTTCATGGCTTCGTGCAAAATGTTCTGACTGGCTCTAAGGAAGCCCGCAATGAACGTGATGCGAAGCCCGGGCGGGTCATATTGACCTCTAGCGATGGTTACCCCTTCTGTGGATAGAGGCAATCGTGCACCACATGGGAACTCCATAATATTGTAATGCCGAGGGTACAGTGTATGTGGGGTGATAGGTCATCGCCAGATTGTTACTTGGTTTTTTTTTCCCTGCCTAGGGTAACCCTAAAAGGCATTGCTCTCAGCTAGGTTGCAGAGGGGCCTGGTAGTGAGAATTTTATGTCAAAGATAGGGAATTTCCCGAAATTGTGGTGCTTTTGCGGACGTGATATTTGGGGATCCTATGGAGATTCTGGGGGTCCCTATGCAGGATTCTCTCGACATGAGATCGTTTTGTAAAATCTTGATGGAGGCTTTGCCGGCCAAAAGCCCCACTGATGCTTCTTTCCCAGCACCCAACCCGGGGAACTTTCACGACACTATCTCAAAGTTCCTGATACAGAAACGGGTGCTCCCTGGTTTCTGATATGTTCTGCAAAGCTGTCCAGTATTTTAACCTAATCAGCTATATCACGAGGCAGCAGTACTAAGTTACATACAGGTATGATTTTGTGGGATACTATGGAAACAAACTCCCCCCGAGGCACCGCTAAATATGAGTAATTGAAGAAGACTATGGGACACAGCCTGGTTATAAAGCCTACCTAGTCATTAACTGTAGCCGTAGCGATTCGCCCAGACCTCTGAAATTCTAGCTTCATCACGGTTGTTGCGTGTTGCGGCGTCCCAGAAGTGCAAATGGATGCTGAACTCAGGAGTTCAGTACTGTATCCTGATTTATGATTACTTCTGCTGTTTCCAACGATGTGCATACCCCCTTAAAAGATTCCAGCAGCCAAGGTTCTAGGAACATGACTGCAGAAATGTAATCCCTTCCCGGAATACAAATAAATCCCCACACATAAGCCCCTCCCCACCCACCCCGACTCTTAAATATTCCCGACATGTTCTAGAATACCTCATTACTGGGGGGGTTTAACATTAGGAGAGCAGTGCCCCAGTCATCCCTGCGACTATCCATACGTTTTTCGAGATCCCCAGCTCTCATGGCCCCAAAACCTTGGAACACACCCCAGTGGCTTATATTGGATTATATTGAGTAATATTGGATAATGGAAAAAAGAAAATGGCAACTACCATAATTATGGGGTATAAGGTTTAGGTCTGAGGGTTTACGGACTGGTTCCGTATAGTAGTCCCTACACTCCCCAATAATACCATAGCTCCATGCGGCAAAGTGGCAGCTGCCATTCCTGCGCGCCTGAGGTGGCGAAGACAGGAAATTCGGGGGCGTTGTGCACTGTGCTTTCATCCGAAATATCATGTGTTCGCCTTTCCTTTGGTGTGACTGGGCCTATGTTTGAGGACCTAGCCACTGCCAGACAAACCCCTCCATGATCATAGTTGCCATGTCATGTTCCATTTTCTCTCTATTTTACCCTGTTTAACTGCGCACGACTCCCCAAGTTTCCTGACTCAACCATGCAGATGCCTTGGCTCCTGCCCCCACCCACTGACAGTCTACAATAGGGGTCATGTAAAGGGCTCTATATAGGGTTTCGGGTTTAGTGTCATATCAAGGGCTCTATCTAGTTATGGTATCGATTTTCTCCAACTGGTACAGTAATGAATGAAGGCAATATCCTTACATACCCCTTAAATCATTCTATGGACAATTTTTTGCATCTGCGCTGGCACACAGCCAGAATACAAGAAGCAACCTCTATCTCATGCTGTTCACAAGACAGCACTAGCAAACCCTAAACCCTATACAACTCTTATAGATCCCCATACTAGCCAACATGCCAGCCTCAAGAGAGGCTGCAGGGCCGACGGCGTGTCTATTTTGCTGCATGCTGAGGAGCCAAGATATCGATGCAAGATATGCGTGTTGCAAACCCCAAAGCCCCCCTCCCAATCATGGGTCCGCTCTCTCACAGTTTCCACATGTTCCATGTTCCCTTCCATTTGTTTTTCAATTTTTGGGTTCATGAAATCCTAGATAGCGCCATAGAGCCCCCGTATTTAGAAAGCCTCCGTAGGGATCCCGTGTAGTGTGGATCCCTCCTTCTGAAAATACCCCATCAGAACTCTTGTCTGCAAGCTGCGTGGAACGCGAGCGCAAGTGCGCCTGTAGCGCACAACGCCCAACAACTACAACCCTAAACCCTATATCCTAGCAAGACCTAAACCCTCAGCCCTAAACCCTGAATCGTACGGCCATCAGATAGGAGGAGGACGGCGGCTGCTGCTGTGGACGACAGCCAGTCATCCAGAAGGGGTAGCGCCCTGCAAAAGCTTCCGCCTGGATATTAAGACCTAGAACAAGCATATAGGAACCTACTGGGAAGGTTATGGGAACTTAGTATTAAGTAGGTTAATAAGGGGGATATATAATTGTGGTTATTATGTGGGGTGTAGGGGATAGTAACCTACTTACTAAGTCCCCATGAACCTCCAAGTAGCGTCCCCATGAACCTGGTTTGGTATCTAGGTGACCTAACCCTGTAACTTCCCCCAAGCCAATATGAAGCTCCCAAATTTTGGCATGTTTAAAACCCTTATACCCTAAACCCCTAAACCCTAAACCCTTAACAAGCGATTTGGGTTACGTGTCAGCTTGGAGGAGCTAAACCCTGTAAACCAATAGTCCCCCTTCAGTAGACAGAATATGGGGTATAAGGGGATCTTATTAAATATACCCAAAGCCATATTCTATCTACTTAAGAGGGACTATAAGCCCCCAACCCTGTGCTTGAAGCTGGGAGGTCTTCAGCACCTGTGATTGTTGTGACCGACGCTTGCGTGCTGCGCCATCTCGCTCTCCCAGTGGGCCTCGAATCTCGCCTGCATGTGCGCTTGAATGCGCGGTTATATTGGAGCATATGTCCTGTCAAGTCATGGAAAATATGGAAAGCAAAATGGAAATTGGGACTACGTACAGTAAAGATGTGGGAATTTGTCAAACAGATGTGTCTTTAGTGCAGTGCCCTTGATAATGGAGACTGCACTATGTTGGGGACCCATCCAGAGACCATGATTCTGACAACCTGACAACCGACCCCATCTATATCACTTGCCAGGGATTCATGGCGGCTATTATGGGCTGACAAAGGGAGTAGCTGGGACATACATGCATCTGTACATACATATTACACAATGAGAGCAGAGATATGTGATGACGGCACGAGGGCTTTGTAGGGGGTAATTGCGGTTTGGTATATGAGGACCAGATGGTTGTCTGCAGGAAGGCTGAACGTTCCTAAAGTCATCATCGTACTGAACGATGACCCTGCATTTTGAGACGTCATCATGCACCTGTTGCGCCTGTCATTGCCTAGTGAGTCATCAGAATCAGTCGGCATCTGCGTTGCAACCCCTGCTCCGCAAACAGCAAGCGGCTCATCCTAATTTGGCCCTGCTTTGGTTAGGGAATCTGCTTAGAAGGGGGGTTGCACAAGTGCTTTATTAGGGGCGTGTTCAGGGCATCAAACTGAAGCCGCGCAGTGCTGGACAGCGAACCTAGCTAAAGAAGGGATCTGAGCTACCCCAACCCCTAGGCTCTAGAATTCAGGACCCTATAGCTATCGAGTTGGGCTTCATCACTGAAACCCTCTTATTACTTACCCTGAACATTGCACCCCAAGGACCCCCCACACGGGAGTTTGCAAAAACCAGACTTAATATATGAATATTTGTATTCATCTATCTACCTGCCCATACCTACATACCCTATACAACCCCGTAAAAGCCCCTAAAAGGACTCCTAACCATTGGGAGACCCTCACAGGACACCGTGATCTTGTGCCTCGGCCCCTCGCAGGGCTCCCAACTCCGTGGCAAGCTGATGCATATCTTTCTGATGCGCCTGCTCTACTTGGAGGGTCATGGAGACTCAGTAATTAGGGTAATAATTGGGATAATTGGAGTTATTATGCGGCTCATAGGGGTTATCAGCCTGCCTCCGAAGTCCCCATGACCCTCCAAGTGCTCCAAGGGCGAAGGCTGTGAAAGGTTTAGGGTTTAGGGTTGAGATAAGGGTTTAGGCACGCGCATTAGCAGGCAACAAGGGTTTAGGATTTAGGCTTTAGAGAGGACTTATGGTTTCCGATCAAGGGTTTGGGGGGGTTTGGGACTTGGGTTGCATCGCTCCCGCTCACAGTAGCTGTCCTCAAAGGTGATTTACTCGGGGGCTGTTGTGACTCCTAATAACCCTTCTGGCAACCGTCACTGTACGAGGGACTTGCCTATAGTTTAGGGCAAGGTTAAGAGTTGCATTTTGGGATGAGGGGCTTTCCAAAAAATAGGGCGCCCAATAGCAGCCTGCATATTGTAGAGCCCGAACTATATGGACTTCTTAAAGCGGGCGCCAACTTTTACATTGGTGCCCATACCTTGCAGAACCCTGGACTTAGGTAGACTGCCATATCCTCTTGAATGAGACCATTATAATCATAATCCTACTGTCACCCTTTACAAGTCAGTTCCCTAAGCATTGAGCATTCCAGGGTGCCACAAAGTTGAATAATGTCAGGCTGTAGTCTCCCATTGTTTGTCGTTTGCCTTTCATGAAATGTGGTTGTGCCCTGGTGCTTACTATAAAAGATGCTAGGCATGCTGTTACGAAACAGATAGCTTTAGCTTGGATGCTGATTATGGGGCACTATAGACGTTCAAGTTATCTGTAAACAGGTCATAAACTGTTTACAGATAACTTGAACGTTTCCCCACCTAGAGATGATGTGGAAATGTGTCTAAATGAGATCCGCTACGTTGTCCCACGCTCCTTGCCCAAGATCAGCCGCTGACGCTATGTTATATGATTACAGCTTGGGGGTTTCCCAACATTAGGGGTCCTAATTTCAAGGTCCCAATAATAAGGATTCTAGTTTTTGGGTCTATGAAAGCCCACAAAATCTGTATCACATCTACTTTTCCATGCTGATGCTAGCTCATATGGAAGTGTCCAAAACTCAACGGCCCTTGTAGGAGAAGTGCCAAAAAGCAATCCCCGTGTTCTGAGGGTGCACGGAAAACCCTCCTCATTCTGCTACCCAACCTACAAATAGCAGTTTCCCAGAATATGGGGACCCCAGTATAGACCCCAAATACTATAGCCCTTACTATAGGACCCCCCCCAAAAAGGTACCCGTAATTTTTGGGAAACCTACAAATAACTCCTAAGCCCAATGCCAACCACGCGGAGCCAAGCCTCTAACCCTGACATAGTGAAAGCAAGAGGCATAGGATTTGTGTGCAAAGATTGTAGATTTGAGGCTAGTCGCGGTGTCACCACGAGGAGTGCTAATAAGAGCCCTGATAACGTGAGGTACTTATGCTGATGAGGACTGAGATGACGCTTTTACCGGGTTGCTGTTAAACAACTGAATTTAAGTTACTATGTTGGGGGGGAGCCTATTAGTTACTATATATATATATACCCAGTATGGTAATTTAATTCAAGTTCCTTAACAGCAACCCAGCTTATGTGTCATGAAAACTTCAAAAGCGTGAAACGCAATGCCTGCATTGATTCCATGAGGTCGGCATTCAGCTGTCTCTGCTCCTATGCGTAGGCGCAGGCATCACTTGTCTGTTGTTAGCTGGGAATGAAGGAATGGAAAAGAAAATCAAAACTACCATAATGGGTTATGAAGGCACTACTGTAAGGATTCATTGCCTCATTCCGAGCTAACCAGAGGCCAGGTAAATCTGAAACTAGAGGATGCAAGATTTCGGAAGTTTGCCCAACCACCACATGCAAAAAGGAATGAGACCCACCACCTTTAATACAAGATGTTGTCACCCCAACCAAAAATGATCCGATGATCCAATGTTGTTTGCTCCCAAAGTAAGGGTTATATACTATTATCGGGTCTACATCGGAGACCCTCCTTCTGGAATCCCCCATATGGGGATGATATGGGAATTGTTGAAACTCCGGTTCGGTATTGCACTGGACAGATCGAAGACGTAATGTCGGAGAGACGGAACAACCTGAACTGCCTGAATGTGGCCCAAACCCTAAACCTAGTAAGGCCACGACAAGTTGAAGCATGAAACTGCGATGATTTGCGCCATGTTTACATCTTGCAAGGTTTCTGGTCGCAGAACACTGATGTTCGAACTTTCCGACTGCCACAGTACTTCAACCCTGACGAAATGTTTCCACCAAGCAATGGAACATCCTATGTAGCGAGGAACCCAACATTCTGGCAGTTTCCCGAGTTGCAGAAAGAGAACGAACTTGGAGGTTCTGTTCTTAGTACGCGCATCTATATACTTTAGGTGGACCCCCACCCAGTCATAGTGACTATAAGGAATAGTAAGGATTATATTAGGGTCCTCTTAGATTCCTATTATTCCACTATTACAGGGTGGGGGCTCTTCCTAATGCATACTTCCTATTGGCCATGTAATTACCCCAGTCATCTCCCTCGTGCAGTAGTTCATAAATCTTCCCGCCCCTCTAGGACTGAGAAGTGCAAGCGAGTAGACGGAAGCCTCGCAGTCCTTTTGCAGCTTGCGCAGCTCCTGTCGGGGACAAACTTTTGGGCGGGACTTTCCAAAAACAGGGCTGGCGTTATCAAAATATTTAAGCCCCAAAGCCATTTTCCTCATAATCGGAACCCCCTAGATTCAAGGGACCCCAAATTTACTGGCCTTTGGTTAGCTAGGAAAGAAGATATGGATCATTGTAGTTCCCTGTACGACACATTAGATATCGTAGTTTCCATTTTCTTTTCCGTTCCTTCATTCCCAGCTAAACGAAAGCTAGTTTGTGCAACCCTCAGGTATCCTTGCACATGCAAAAATATTGCGCCTCTTGCTGCCGTTGCGCCAGAGCTTTTGAAGACCTTAAACGGTTCAGGGTTGAGGGTTTAGGGGTTTACGGTTTAAGATTTCTGGTTTGAAACCTTCTTGGGACAGGGGCTGTGGAAGCTTCCGTGGTCCATTGACTCTGTTTTGGGCGTCAGGCAATGACGTAGGCACCGATTCGTATTGTACTTTCTGCCCACCCCTAAAGCTACTTGGTGTCGCATAGGTTTTCAGCTCTTTCAGAAGTCAAGGGATGTCACAGCGAAAGCCTGTTTTACTTATGGTCAACTATGGTCAAGCTGGGCGTGCTGCAGGGTAGGAGCGGCAAACATAAGACTTGAAAAAGAGGACTTCGGCCCCACTTCCAAAATGCAGCAACCGAACTTCTGCGACGTTTAGCAGCTCTAGAACAGGTCCACAAAAGAAAGTCAACAATGCATGCCCCCTCAACCCAGCAGAACCGGAAGACTTGCGACCTTGCACAAACCAGCCCTCTTTCAAGGAATCTTACTCTGCAAGCTCGAGAGGTTCTAGCTATGTATGCTATTCTCAAAAGCTAAACCTTGAAAAGGCTTCACTCAGTTTTCTGGGGCTACTATAGGCCCCCCCAAGTAGAATCTGGGCTCCCACAAGCTAAGGCCTTGTTGGGGATGGTTAAGGCTGGTTGGGGCCTACTAGGGTTGCCCATGGACCCTAAACCCTAAATTTTTCTGGGGAGTAGGCTCCGCCTCCGCAGCCACAGCGCGCAAAGCTTCCAACTACGCAGCGGGGGGAGTCATAAGTGTAAGTTTAGGGTTTAGGGTTTAAGGTTTAGGGCTTTCCTAGATAGGTCTGGTATGAACGCAGGTACCGACAAAAAAATGATTGTAAGGAATCACGGGATATCACCTGGCTATTGGTTGTTTCCTAGCGACACTTTTGGCTGCAACTTGTTCAATTGCACCGGGGATACGGGGTCCAATTGTTCAGGAGCTTCTCCAGGTGCCCTAAACTCCTAAGCCTAATCCCTGACCCCAAAAACCAACTCCCTCAGCCTAAACCCTGAACATTTGTTGGACTCCTGTCTTGGACCATGTCGGATCCTCGGTGTCATCACTAAAAAAAGGGGCCATTTCCTTGGGCAAAGCCACTTGAATGCCGAGTCCTCTTGGAAGAATAGTTGGACGCATGGCTTGGGAACTTAAGGTGCTGAACCCTTCACCCTTCAAAATTATGCATTCCGAACGCTTTAGAACTTGGGTACTGCCCCCCATCCAGTAACAGTCGATATTAGAGGTCCTATTAAGGGCTATATATAACCATATTACAATTATCATCCAACTGTTTCAAAGGGGGGGCAGTACCCAACTTGGAACCAATGACCCAGGCTTTTGTTCATCTTCCCCGCAAAATTCTTTCCAGCCCTGTAAGCAAGCTCAAAAGCCAGCCTGAAGCGGAATCTATCCAAAGCAAATAAAGCATGGATTCGGCCCAGACATTCCCCCTAAACCCTACCCGTAACCCCAACTACCTACAGATTTATAGGCCCTACGTATTAACTAAAGGGTCATGACTACTGAGCTGTAGGTCATTGGGGTTACAGGTAGGCCCTCTCCTTTAAAGGGACTCTACTGGGAACCCCAAACAGGGAACCCCAAGAATATAGTAGGAATATAATAGGAATATACCTACCAGGGTCCTTATATTCCATTAAATGCCTACTAAATTCTTGGGGTTCCCTGTTTGGGGTTCCCATTAGGATCCCTTTATCCTTTTTTCCTGCGCAGCTGGGCATTCTTCCACGCGGGATGCTGTGACGGCCGCTGCTTACCAGGGCCAGGCTCTGGATAACCTATCCTTACTGGTTCTTCGTCGGAAATAAGGTTTACTTGGAGGCCCATGGGACTTAGTAACCACTTATAACAGGGGTTATAACCCTATGTATAATTGGGGTAACCCCTATAAGCCCATTTAGGGGGATTATAAGTAGGGTTATAAGCCCAGTTGTAAGTGGTTACTAAGTCCCATGATCCTCCAAGTAGGGTCTAGAGAATAAGGGAATATAAGCCCCATAAAATATGCAAGAACCAGCAAGTATCTGGGTGTGTGCCAAAAAGTTTTTCGGATGATCTTTTAACTAAACTTAGTAAGTCTACCTACTATCCCCAATAACCCCTATTATCAACCACATGAGCCCTAGTACTAAGTAGATCACTAAGTCAAGGGATCCTCCAACTTGGGTCTCGGATTAAAAGGGCAAAAGCATACGCTCTATGTACCATGAAACCACAACAATCACCTCCCGCTACGGTAAAAACAAAATCCACACGATGATCATGCATATTTCCCTGAAATAAAATGATAATATATCGACGCATTCTACTGTTGATGGATGAAATCTTACACCACCTAGGGGCCCTAAACTACTGTAATGCCTAGGACTTTAGGGACTTAAGGTGGTGCAAGATTTCCTCCACCAACAGTATTTTATGGGGCATTGAAATACTTGTGAGCATCATTTTGGCACACCCCCATGGGTGAAGGAGCTCGCCGCGACACATGAGTAGAGTGTTTTTATTTTGCCTTCTACTATTATTTATAGCCAGTGGCAAACATGCATGCAACTATACATACATATATATATATATGTATACCAGTGTGTGTGTGTATATTAATGCTGCTGGTATTCCTGGTGATTGGACCAAGTAAGGTTATATTCTTTTCCCTTGCCATACTGCGAAATGACTGTCTGTCAATGCATTACGCAGCGTCGGCGCAGCAAAACAGGAGGCTTACCCTAAGAGACGCTTTAAAATTGTCTCAACATACTGGCGGTGTAGGACAGGAGACATAGTGTTAGGCGGGGACAGGGGGTTACAAATTACCTCCCCCACAGATTCAAAGCTCCCACCAGCTAATTTATCATATGACTCCTATACTATATCTTAAAATACCACACAGGATTGTTTGACGTCAGGGGGCTGGCGAGTTTTCTTTTAGGGAGAGCTAGTGGCCACGGATTCGTATTAGCAAGTATATGCATGCAGTATCAAAAGGACCCCTATGTCCACTATTCAGAGTAGCCCGGTAGCCATAGCATTGACAAAAGCTCAAATATCCCAAAGCCGTGCTTCGGTATCTTTTGACTAAGTAAGTCTCCCTGCTGCCCATAATAACCCCATCACAGACACCATAGGCCCTATTTCTAGGTAGACTTACTAAATTTACTCAATCAAGAGGTACTCTAAGCAAGACCATGTCGGTCAACAACCTTCTCCTCTGCGAGTTGATCTGAGCTCTAGTCTAAACTCCTAGTATTCTTTCTGATAAGTCTATAACACTCCCCTATATAGTAGTTTCCTATATAACCCTTTGAGGAATTTAGACTATAGCTGTAGCTCATCTGACATTGTTGGGCTAATTCTGTCGCAGAACCGTTTTCCATGATGGCTACTTTGAGGACGGGATTCGCGTGCTCTAGCAAGGGCAGCTCTCACAATCATAAGCTGGTTCTGTACCTAGGAGTTTAGACTATATCTCAAATCATCCCATTGCTTTCCACGCATTGTTTACACTCGGGCCTCTTGTGAACCTCGTTGCTGCTTGCATTCGCCAAGATCCATACAGCCTGCTAACCAAAGGAACCACTGGGTCCCCTAGAATCTCCTCCTCAAAGGGGGTTACATAGCGCATTATATAGGGGAGTATCAGAGGCATATATGGGGGATACTAGGAGATTAAACTGCTTGCTAAGAGCCAGGTCTCCAGGCTTAGGCGTTTAGCTTTTAGGGTTTAGGGGTTTAGGTTGTATGCAGCGCGCTCCTTGCTTTGTCTGGGTGAGAGGTTCCTTTTGCTAAGCAGGAAACCAGAAAGCGGATCGCGTGAGGAGTCTTCAAGTCTAAAGCTTAGGAGGTTTCCTACCAAGGGAGCCACTGAAGAAATTGACCTGAACCCCCTCTTCCTGACGGAGCTACATTTCACTTGTTGTGCTTCCAGGAGGATCCGATCCTTCATTCCCTACGAAGCAGTAAGGAGGGGCCAAGCGGAAAGCAACAAAAGCCTCTTGCAAGTCCGACAGGTATAAATTCAGTGAGCAGTGGGCATGCTTCAAAGAAGCCTATCTTAGGAGAGGCAACAAGATATTCCATTAATTGCATAGTTTGCCTAAAGCTTCTGAAAAGGAAACATGCCTCATGATAGAATCTTACACTGAGGTAGGTGTTCTCATGCTGCTGAGTGCTATGGCCAGTGTCTGCTGGAACTATCTTTGGACAGGGTCCGTTCTACAAGCAAAGATCGAAAATCATCTAGATTCGTCTATAATCCTTACTGTAGGGCCTCCCCTAAAAAGAACCCCAAGTTTGGAAAACCCCTGCAAGTACATGTAGGCATAAGCAAGCGTAAGCGTCTTACCATCAAGGCCCCTGTTCCTCGAAGGACATCGCGGCTCAGGTCAAGAGGAGCTCATGGGCGGACACCCCACGCCTTGGGTTTAGGCTTCATGTTTTTCTTCTCGACCTACAAGGAGCCCTCGAAAATTTCCCTAAAGCACCTGTAAACAAAACCCGATTACGTAAAGGGGTTCTTTGGGTGGGACCCAAACTTCAAGATACAGCCAAATTTGCTAGGGAAAATAGGGCCGGAGCTAGGTCGGACCACAACAGGTTAGCAGCTTCAAGTCTCTCAGCTCACATCCTTGGTTGTCTTCCCTGCCACGTAGCTGCTTTGGTCTGTCAAGGATAATCTGCTTTGTAGTTAGGGGGAATGGCTCCTTGTAACAATCCCTATGTAATCCCCAATGCCCCTACAGCAGTCCCGACATTCACTCCCCCAACAGACGGTGCATGCGTTGCAAAACCCATCTCCCAGCGCCGATCACGCCTTTCGCATCAAGAGCTATGCTGTAAATAGGTAATCCCCACCGCCAACTCCACTTGCAACCTGGGTAGGCATATTATGCAAAAGTAACGCTTTCCACAGTCGTAACTATAAGGGGGATATAGTCTTTAACCTGGTTGTGACCTGAACGTATTGCTACCTATTTCGCTTGACAAATGTGCTGACCCGGAGTCTCGGTAGCAAAATCCACGGCTTCTCAGAACATACGCACCACGGCATACCGTACCTCTTTCTATCAATAGGTTTGCCCTTGAATTAAGAAACTCAAGGAATCCCAATTCAAAGAACGCCACATACTTTAAAATAGCCAGAAATAAGTTTCTTTCATAGAAATGTATTTTTGGGGGCTACCTATCTTCAGTTTTTAAGGCCCACAGTCGGTATGAATCACAAGATTAGAGCCCCTGGGTAGCTCCCAGGCCCCAGCACAAGAACTGGCTCGCGGTTGGGATCCTCGCGGCATGGGGTCAGGAGCCTATGATCTCTACTACTCTACTCCATCTCCTCCTGTCCCCTCCTACTGCTACTCCTACTACTGCTCCTGCTCCTCCTGCTGCTACTGCCCCTGTCACTCCTGCTCCTACTACAGCTACTAAGTAACTACTACTCCTGCAGATACTAGTATGGTAATACGAAGTAGCAGTAGGAACGGCTTGCCTATTTGGCGGTAGGGCTTTCTTTACTTGAGGCTGCTTTTCTTGTGGTTTTGCACTCATTCCGGAGTTGTGAGGGTAGCTGGTGTAGGTGTTCGGTTATTCGGTCTTGAAGAATACATTTTGCAATTTTACCTCTGAAGATTTTGTTAATAATTCTGTGTTACCATCAGACCGGGGCACTGGTCCGAGGGCCAGAGCAGTTCTTGTTCAAATTGTGAGTCGCCCCATCAATAGTCCAGGGTACGCCCCATGAGTCCAACCGTGTGAGTTCTGATCTAAATTTGAGTCGCCCGTGCCCTTCTAGTTCAAGGGTGTGAAAGGGTTTGGACGTACATTTTGACTGGCCCCATCTGTCCACGGGTCCATGCTCAACAATTCATTCATTACATTGCAGCTTCAAACCCCAAAGCATCTCAACCAATGCATCATGCGCATCTCAAAACTGCTTAGGGCAGGGTGGCCAGAGTGAGGGAAGGTCTGAACTGGCATCGGAATGCGTCGTTGTCTCAACTCATGAAGAGTAATACTTGGCCGCCCTGGCAAACCGTCATACTTGCAGCAAGTTCTTTGTTCGAAGCACAAGCCCACATGGTTTTTACCTTCCATACTTGAAAACATACCATCATAGCCGAAAAACGTGCGTAATACTACTCCAGCTACTCCTCGTGCTACTGCTACTGCCACTGCTATACTACTCGTACTCATGCTCTGCTGCTGCTGCTGCTGCTGCTGCTGCTGCTATTGCTGCTGCTGTTGCTGCTGCTGTTGCTGCTATTGCTGCTGCTGCTGCTGCAACTGGTGCGAGGGTTGCTACTTTTCCTACTAGAGTTACTACTGCGATTCAGCATTGAAATGCCAGCATCGTTAGTCTGCTTCCAACTGACATTAGTACCCTCGTCGGTGCAGCTTGAAATACCAGTGCCTATCATCATGCCTCGTAGCTCACTGCTGTTTACAGATACCGGGTTTACCGGCTTTAGCTGACTGATGGCTTTCTGAGGAGGCCCCACTTCAAGATGAGTCTAAGGTCCTAACTCCCCTCTAAAGTGGAACCCGAAAAGGTGCCCTTCGTGGACAGCTATCCTTTCAAAAGGGGCCTATGTGGAGTTGCAAATTCGTTTGGGTGAGGGTTGTCAGGGCACGCAACATTTGGAGACTCAAGTATCCAATCGATGCATAATACATACCCCTAACAGTGTCTGGCATGACGCTCCCAAAGAGGTTTGCAACAAATCGGGTGTACCTTTTTGGAGTCAGGCTAATAAGCCCATTACTACCCCTCTGCAGGCTTTTATAAGTAGGTCCCCTAGTCCATCAATAACCGTAAAATCCCACAAGGTGAGCCACGTCTTTGGATACTGCCCAGTCTTACAGCTGCATAGACCTTTTTACTGTACTTATACATAGCCCTACTCATACCCCTATGATAGACTGTTGCTAGGTGGGGGCAGTACTCTACACATCCCTGGGACCTAAACCCCAAAGAGGTCCTGTCTCCAAGTTTCAGAGCCGCTACGCGCCAGGCCGGGGCGGCTGTGCCCCATGCGCATTGCAGTGTCGAGGTAGGGTGCTTCCTGATGGTTTGGGGTTTAGGGTTTAGGTACTATAGCCACAGCCCTACACTTTATATAACCCATACAGACTGTGTAATGGAGCGTGTATAAATTATCTAAAGGCTTGGGGTCTAGTAACTTAGTAACAAATATAATGATAATGGAGAATCAGACGCAGAACCAAATGGAAAACCATGATGATACTGAAATTAAATACAGAAGGGCTTAAAATTGGCAATCCCCTATCTAATGAGGACCCTATACGAACCTTACCTTAGTCGTAGCATCCTTATTTGGGGGTGGGGGTGACCAACGTCACTTTATGATACTGGTGGTTGCCCTAAACCCTAAACCCTAGCCTATTGAAGGGAGCTCTGGGGACATATCAAGGGCCAAAAGAATCAGAACAGTGTAGAGAAAACAAACGGAAAAGAAGAGAGAGCGTGCGTTTGGGTCCCGAAATGAAAAGCAGACAGTCAGACAGTCAGACCCGAAAAGCAGACAGAGACACTCAGACAGTCAGACCCAAAAAGCAGACAATCAGACACTCAGACAGTCAG
>CAJNIZ010045001.1:24091-46971 GCA_905231905.1 Symbiodinium pilosum
ACAGTCAGACTGTCAGACCTGAAAAGCAGACCGTCAGACACTCAGACAGTCGGGCCCCATGCCGCGACCTCAATCCAAGAAGATGGAGCACGGTATAGCTCTTGGGCTCCCTCTTCTCTTCTTTTACTGGTGAGTACTACTTACTACTTACTACTGATGATCCTCCACATTTCCCTATTAGTACTGCTTCAGACGAGCTTCGCACTAAACATCTGCAACCTCAACAACCGAGATTCTCACTACTCTTTCCCTCGTCACCTCCCCGCCCGCAGCGAGTTGCAGGAGGCAGCGTGACATCGATCATGTAACAAGTCTTGAGAGGTTTCCCACGGTTGGATGTTGAACGCAAAGCTGCATTAGAGAGGAGACACATGAATTGCGGCGCCCTTTGGTAGGTGGTGGGACTCTGAATCTTCACAAGGCAGTTCCACACACCAGGCAAAATGTCCTGAAAGCACTCCTCCCAATGCTCCTCCTGGTCGGGCCATGACTGCTACAATGCAGGAGGCTAGGCCCGGCTATAAGCTTACCAGTGTGTAGGGCTTGGGGAATACCAGCGTTGGGGTTTGAACAGTGGGTACACAACCTTTCTGCTGTCATTCATGTATCGCCAAGAAGTGGTCAGTGCTGCAGAGAGAAGGGCTCAAAGACAGGAGCCTGAAATACATCTGGGGCTTGTAGATGGAGTCGTTCAAAAAGGAAACTGGCCTTGCTTTGGTGTACAGCTGGAAAACACAAGCGCCACGACCACAAAAGACTGCTGAAAACTCAGGCTCACCGTCGACGGGCCTGGCTATATTCGCAGATCACGGAGGTCCTATTAGGACGGAAACGGTAGCCATAATCTATCCCCTGTATTGTGAACTAGGACGCAGTTCCACCTGCATGAATGCTGCATCTGACTTAGGTATTCCAATCCAAAACTGTACGCCTCTCTTGAACGTGAGAAGAACCTTAGCTTAGCTTTTTGCGCGGGGTAGGCAGGGCATGGAATCAGTTTTCGGGAGCTCCGAGCAGGAAGCAAGCAGCATCATGCCCCTCGCACCTCATCCTCCTCGTCTTTGTTGGAGCGCTTTGCGCAAGTCCTGTGCTGCACTTTAACAGACGTCCATGGTTTCAAGCAAAGGCATGCAACAAAGTCAGGTCCAGGCCTGTAGAAGAGGAAGATGATGAACAGGATGCTGAAAGTAAACATTTTCAGAGATCCTTCTGAAGCCTGCAGACAACGGACATCAGGCTAGGACAGTCTAGAAGACTGAAGTGAGCACTATGCGAACTTGTGCAACTGAGTACTTTTGCAGTTGAAATCAAGAAGAACTAAGGAGCAGTATGCTTGCGGATTTGGCTGACGAAAGGGTGGGTTCGAATGCTTTCCAAAACTAGATGTCCCCTTTGAGGAGCCCCCTCAAGCACGAAGGTATAATGAACTGAATTCCTGCATGACGTGCGCTCGGCTTTGGTTATTCATGCGAAGTTGTTGACCACGTTATCCGTTTCCAAGGCCAGGTTTTAGGGCTTACCATGACCCTAAACCTGGGTTAATGGGGATAACTTGGGGAGTTATTGTATGGCTTATTTTATAGGGTTAATTATTCCTACTTTCTAGGTCCCCATGACCCTCGAAGTAGACCCTATTGTCTTCGAGGAGCATGCTAGCGTGTTGCAACCGCTGCAGCCACAGTCCAATGTTCCTGCTTCTCATACTAACGTCCCATGACCCAAAAGCCGTGTTTCATTTGTTGTTCTTGATTTGTAGAAACATCTGTACGGTCGCTTGCCAAAACTGTGCTCCCTGTTTGGGTCCCTCCCTGTTTGGGTCCCTCGTGTAACCCACTAATATCTAAGGTAATGTGGCAACAACTTTAATATATACATATATATATATACACATACATGTATCTTTTTACCGCCTCCAAAAAGTCAATAAGGCTCCCACAAAACCGAGGGCCCTGGGGTTTAAAATCGGCATAGTCTGGATTTGGTAAGGGGTCCCAAACCAAAATGCATTAAAGACATTGAAGCTCTTAACACGGCGGCCAAAATACATCAAAGAGAGTCTGTTGGCTAAAGTGAGTGCAACATTACCCCCCAAAGAGGCCCATAAGCTTGACAAACTCCCCATATAGTAGTTGATCAAAATACCTTTCCCCAACATGGCCGTCAGGCAGCTTCGCTTTTGGGTTAGGATCCACCTCAAGGAAGTGCAGGAGCAATCCCGGTATGGTACGGCAAACTGCATCGAGCTGCCTCTTGTGGAGTCGGCTGGAAAAATGGTCCCAAGACCTGGGGCAACAGCTGGACTTCATGAGGTGTTAGGCTCAGAAAGCTTCAACATAGGTCTTTGTTGGGAGTCCTGGTAGACAGACTCCAAATGGCTAGGGCCTACTTTCTGAGGCGCCTCCTCTTTTCATGGAGACTCCCCTTGGGAATCGCACAAGAAGTAATCCTCGGAAACTTGTTTCCCAGACCCCCAAAGGGATCTAAACATTAGATCTCCTAGATGCCCCTTCAACCATATGCGACATGATATAAGGGTTACATAGGGGCTATCATGGGTCTTTATAGGGGATCTAACTTGTAGATCCTCCATGGGTCTGGGAGGTGGCTTGCAGCCATGCAGGCTACAAGTGAGGTTCTTTTCTTCGTCCGTCTAGCCAAGGAAATGCATGAAGCCTTCCTCTGTGAGATGCATGGTAGTTCCGAACGCACGAGTCCCACAACGGTCTATCCCAAATATGAGGGTTCTTCTTCCACTAGCAGCCTTGACCCCGCATCTTCGGCAACTCCCACATCACGGTTGGCCAAAATTGCAGGCTAGGTCTGTACATGTCGGCGGGCGGCATGCCTTTAGCACACACGCAGCGCCAGGATCAAAATTCAGGTGCGCAAGAACGCTCCATCCCTAGCATTGGTAGGGAAGTTCATCAGCAAAAACTAACTAACGTTACAATAGTTCATGGCTATGTGCCATGCTGGCGAAGAGACAGCACTCCGGCTGTGTCCTGCTACTGAAGCACCCAGGCGTGTGCTGCGCTCTTCACGCCGCTCCGATGGCATGTCCCGAATTTCAAAAAACATGCTTGACAGAGGGCTTCAAACTTAAACTTAGGGTACCGTCTCCACAAAGGATCGGTCTATGCTCTCGTCGCAGATCGAGGCGTTCATATGTTCATATGTTAGTTTTTGTCCACCTGTTCCTGAGTGGGGGCAGTATCCAACTTAAAGTGAATATTGAAGTAACAATGGGGCCAGCAGGAAGCTGCCACTACTAGGCATGCAAACAGCTACACAAAAAAGACTGCTTGCAATTGGCCACGCTCAGCACAGGGCGTTGTCGATGCAGCACCCTGTGGTCACGCGACGCCGGAGACTCTTTGGGGAGACCCTGACATCCTTGGAGTCCTTCTTCTGAGGATGCGCGATGGGGTCCAACTTGTTCTTGGGGACTGCAAGGTCACGTAAGACCTTCAGGGCATCATCCTTGACGATGACATCGCCTGGGTTGCTGTTAAGGAACTTGAATTAGGCTACCATAATCGGTATATATAGTAAATAATAGGGTTTCCCCAATATGGTAGCTTAAATTAAGTTCCTTAACAGCAACCCAGTCGCTGGTCTTGGAGGACCCCAAGCTATTGGATCGCTGGAAGTTGGGCATGAAAGACTCATAGAAAGCCTCGAGGATGCAGGGTTACATGGGGATAATGGAAAAGAAAATGGAAGCTACTATAATGGAGAATCAAATAGAAAAGAAAATGGAAAATGAAATGGAAACTGGGATTATTAATAGTATTTATGAAAGACTCATAGAAAGCCTCGAGGCAGGCTTCAAGAAGCGCATTGGTCAAACTTCATCGGGGCTAAGGGTTTAAGATTGGGTCGTAGCTCCACAACTATGTATACCTAAGCTCCTCTAAAACCATAAGCAAGAAAGCCTCAATGGGGCCATGCTCCTGTGCAAGGGCAAAGTACTTGAGGTACCACTCCTGGGCCGCAAAGCTGACTTGGGAGTTCCATTGGGCTAGTATGGATACTAAAAATCCTGCATGACCCAAAGTACCCTAAACCTTGGGAATAATGGTACTATATACTAAGGTCATGCAGGATTTTTAGTATCAACAGAAGTATGGCCTGGCCACAGTCCATGGGCCCCTACAAGTTCAAGCCTCAATTGGGGATTGTTGGGATTAAGATCGACATCCCAAACAAGTAGAGCAAAGGCTCAGTGAACTCAGTGAAATCCACCGAGCCATTCCCATCCAGATCCACTTCGTGCCAAAAGCGCTCGATCCGGTTCTGGGGAAGGTCTGACCTACAGCCCCCTCTTCATTTTTCAGTGAAGGGATGTCCAAAAAGAAGAGGTTCCACTTGTTCGGGCCGGATAAGAATCTTAAACCATATTGGGAGAGTAACATGTTTGGGATGTGAGGGGCACCCTTTATTTTGAAATGCGATGAAATACCCATGTCCTCTCTGGGACATGACATCTTACATGTTCTGCTCAGTGCTCAGGTTGTACTCAGGGCACGGACCAAAAACCTGCCAAGGAAACACGGGTGGCTTATTGGAGCAGTGTAGGAGCGTGTACATCATGTTTTCAAACTCGTTGAACTCGATGAGGCCCGACTTGTCAGTGTCGAAGTGGTCGAACTTGAGCTTGACCTGTGAGTGTCCACAAATAGTGTTCCTTACAATATGGTAGTTTCAATTTTTCCATTATACCATTATTCTTACTATTATGATTACAGTTTAGGGCTCAGGGTTAGGGATCCCCCATCTCATATATTTCTTCCTGGCCCTTATTCTAGGGACCTAGACCCTAAACCCTAAATTCTAGGGACCCCAAAACCCCCCCCACCTTGTCCAGCTCGATGCAGGAGCAGTGATGCTTCTTAGCCTGTTCTCTGCTTGAAAGGAGTGTATTTCTTGGAGGATCATGGGGACTTAGTAAGTAGGACTAATAGTAGATAGGGTGTAGGGTTTAGGGTTTAAGGTTGGAGGGTCATGGGGACTTAGTAAATAGGTTTTATACTGGGGATACGGGGGGTTTATTACATGGCAGATAGGGGCTATTAACCTACTTGACCTACTTGCTAAGTCCCCATGACCCGAATCCGACATGACACAACACCACATCCTGACAAGTAGGGTGTTCTAGTAATAGAAGTGTGGGATTTCCACCGTTACCTGTATGAATAACTTTGCACGAGGTTACCATAAAACATAAGTCCAGAAAAGGCTTCTTATCAAGGGTTTCAAGGTTGTGCCCCTAGCATTGTACCCCATGGGTTTCGGGATCCGTTTCGGGAGCCAGGAGACTACTAGAAGGGCTATGTTGGGGCCATCTTAAGCAAACCTTATGAGCTGTAGTCTAAGCTCCTAGCTCCTAGTATCCCAGTTAATAATCCCTACAAAAGCTGCCCTATATAATCCCCTAAATACCCTCCTTTAAGAAGTTTAGGCCATAGGTAGGACCTTAGAGGCACAACCCCAGAACCCTTGATCCTAAGCGCACAGAAGTGACCAGCTCCAAGGTCAAGGCATCTGCGCTCTCCTTTGCCTTACTGGTGGCTCCTAGGAAGAAGGGATGCTAATCCCTACATAATAGATTCCCTTGTTCTCTACAATCCCTATATCATCACTACATAATGGATTCCTTTATGCCCTACTAAACCTCAGTAAGCTGCGGGATCATTTTCTTGGTCATGCATGAAAGTGAAGATGTGGTCTCGATACCAGGAGAGCAGACGCTTCGGGCTGACCGGACCTTCTGCCACCTGAAGCTATGGAGGCATCTAAAGGTCTAGGGGTTTAGGGTTTAGGGGATCCACATCTACCCTACCGCTTAGTAAGCCGCTGTGCGGGCTTAGTCAGATTTCTAGGCACTATCAAGCCCCCACAGTGAAAAAAAAAAGTGGGATCCAGGTTGTACTATCATATCCCACCTTGCACTGGCTGTACGCATCTACCAGGAGTCGAGCATCCACATCCTTGACGTTAAAGGCACGCAACAGGCATTCCCGGAAGGTGGCGAGCTCCATGCCTCGGAGGGTCTTTGCAAAGCTACCCTAAGGGTAAAAGTACCCAATAATCAGGGTTTAGGGTTTAGGATTTAGGGTAATAATCATATACTTACCCAAAACCTGTACTATAATTACTATTATCCAAAACCCAAGTACCTAATTATTCTGTACTTGGACCCTTAGGGCTACCTCCACTTCAGTGCAAGCATGTTCATGCCAATAGCTGGGCCTATGCACGCTTGATGACTGCTAAGCGCAATTCGAGGGTACTGCCGGGATGTTCAGACGCGGCTATCATCAGCCAGGAAACCTCCATTGGGCAATGTTGCATGATCCCGTCTCAACTCCTGCACGGCATCTTTGACTTCCTGGAAGTCCAAGTGAAGCTGGCGAGACAACAGCAAGGCTTCAGTCTTCACATCCACGATGGCCGGAAGGCTTGTGTGCCTCTCAGGATTTGTCACAGGAGACAGTAGAGGAGATCGTCCTAAACATCCTAACGCCTCCCGTGTGCAAGCTCAGTAAATTCTGCTGCAGATTTTCCGTAGGACCACCATCAGCCCCCAAACTAATAAGGCCGATTAGTAAGGCCATAAAAAGCCCCGCCTTTGTTTGTTGACCCATATAACCAGGGGGGGGGGCATCATAAACTTCCAAGATCCCTAAGCCCTAAACCGCCTCGTCAAGGGCTCCTGAGCTTTTGTTGGCTCAGGCAAGGGATCAGGCTGGTCAGGCCGCCGCGCCGACATGTAAAGGTGGCCTGGGTTTGGGCTGCTGTCAAGGAACTGGAAGCAAGTTACTACCCTAATCTGGGTAAGTAATGAAAATGATAGGGTTCCCTTATGTTACTAACTTAATCTAAGCTTAATCTAAGTTCCTAAGCAGCAACCCAGCCTTTGGAGGAATTCCTTCGACGTCGGTGAACTGTCTTGCCGGTCTCTGTAGATGGCACACAGGCATTGAAATGTCCAAGATCCATCATCCTTGAATCACCGTCAGTCTTCCGCCGGCACATTCGAGCACCGAGCTTGCTTGCCTCCCTCGAAACCTGCTGATGAGACGACATGGCACGAGCAAGGTCGTAGTCTCAGCCTACAGAAGCGCTTCTTCCTGTGGTCCTCTGGCTTCACACCTTTCATACAAGCGTCAGCCAAGTGCAGGTGTGATAAACCGAGCCCGCACATGTCATTAGACTCTGACACTTGTCATGGGAGTCGGAGTTTCTGAACAAAAGTGTACCCTGCCACCACCGAAGCATCCCTTAAATGGGCGATCGAGGGTGCCACAGCAATGAGCAGCACAAGTGTTGTCGAGGCAAATGTGAAGGTACATCTGCCGCAACAGCTTCCTGCGTTCAGGGATATATATATATATGTATATACGCTTTATTTCTTTATTCATTTATTTGTTTTTTTATTTATTAATTTATTTTTTGGGTGGGGGGGGGGGTCCGCAAACCCCGGGTACCGGAGTTTTTTGGTGGTCTAAATTGGCGTCCCCCCAACTCCTTGAAACTAGCATAATATGAATTGTGTGTAACATACGTTGGGGGGGATATCCCTTAGTAAGTACTCTGCTGAGGGCATCTGTTGATAATCCCCTTCCCGCATAACAAACCCCTCCACATCCCGAATGTCTCGTCCACTTTTTATGATGGTGCCTGTTTTGGGGCTCCCTAAACCAAAAACATTCTTTTTGGTAAGGGCCGACGGACTCTGAAGCGCTACAGACTACCGCCCACCCATACTAGACCCTCCCAAAACAAGGCTTCAATCTTTCCGGGTTAGGCCATGTTTGCAGATTTACATGGGGCATCATTTTGTTTAAAGTACGATGGTCGATGATTAGGGGTGTTTAGGGCTTGGGATGTCAAAATCTATGTGATGCATAGGCTTATGGACATACTCGATCGATTTAATGTACAGTGATCACCCACATCATTAATGGACGATCTTTGACACTAAGCCTCTTGGGATACAAGCTCTGAGATAAGTAAGCCTAGTAGCATGACACACGGTTTGGGGTCCCTGGGCTGCGCTAGCCTTGTGGCTTAGTTCCATAAGGCTCAAGAAGACGAACGTGGTACACTCTTCATTTTACTCGGAAAATTTACGTAAGCCCCGTAAACACTAAGCGTACCTACTCCCAGCCAATGAAGGAATCAAGGGTTCCCGAGTTGAACCGCCAGCGTTGTATTCCCAATCCTGTTGGTTCCTTATATCGGATCAACCAACGTAGTCCCCCAGAGTTCCGAACAGGGATCATGGGTCAGTACAACCCAAGGGGTATTGATGTTGATTATAAAAGCCCTGCATGACCTTGGTATACTACAGTACCGTAATTCCCCAGGTATAATGTAACTAGGGTCACGCGCGATCTTGAATATCCAACGTAGGGTACAACCATGGGACTCTAAGATCCTAACCACGGCCTACTGGCCTACCCCGGATCCTAATTGGGCACCTACTTGGGTTTGCAGGAGCTCACTTATAGGGTATCGAATGCGTATATGGCCAATGCTAGGGGCCCGTAGTTCCAACCTGAGAGGAACCATTGAAAGGCAAACCACCTGCTGAATCTGGCGTCTCTGACATCTCGTCTCCATTTTTGGGAGATGGCTCAGGAGCCTGGGCATTGCTACTGCCACAAGCACGGTATAGGTTTCGTAGGGGTTTCAAGGTTTACAGGGTCTATGAGGGTCTATACGTTGTACGGCTTGCAAGATCATCATATGGCCGTTTCTCAATAGACAGGGATCCCTTGTTGGGAAGCCCTAGATACAGTAGGACCTGATGCTAATGCTGCCTGGGATAACCTTTCTGGCTTGGTCCCCTTTTTCAGAGAGTTTCCTTTGTACCCTTAGGGTTTGTACCCTTGGGCTTGGGTCCCTAAACCATGAAATCTGGCCATGAACAATGAGGGTATTTGGGACCCAAAACCTATCGTTACAAACATTTAAGGGTACAAACTTAAAGTCCTTGAGCTTTCAAGCACGACCACTGAGGAAGCCTAAGGTCGTTACGGCCACCATCAGATTCATGACTTCCCCAAAGGGTCCATGTAGGTATATGGGAGATACTTAGGGTTCAAAGGGGTTCCCATATACCTTCTTTAAGGCCCGAGTATATACCATATAGCTACATGGACCCTTTGGGTTCTGATTCTTACCCTAGGGCTCCAAATAGTCCCATGGCCCATGTAGGTAATTCTTATGGACAATGTGGCTCAATGTATGCGCTCTTTGTAGACTTGGAGCCCCGGTGTTATCTTGATATTGAAGTAGAATTGACGTCGAGTTGGCTGGTGTGATCACGGGGGCCCGGCAGGCATCATTGCCGCTGGCGGGCTACACCTGCAATGAAGGCATCGAAAGAAGTGAACAAGTTCAGCAAACAACGCTGGCATGGTTGGTGACAGAAAAAACAGTGGCACCAAGAAGCAGAGACAGTTGGAATGGGAATGCGAAGATCAACGTACTTGGGAAAGCGACGTCAGAACGGAACAGCCGGCTATTGCAAGCATAGTGCCCCCCATGCCATACGCAGCCCTGCACTGCCGGTGTAGAGGCAAGCTTTGGCTACGTATGCTACGGCTCATATGTTGTATATGTATTTACTTTGGCGGTGGTATACTGTAATATCTGTAGTCCTTTCATAGATCATAACAAATCCAAACAGGAAATGCATAGGCGCATGTGGGTTTCTGGTGCAAGCGGCGGTCAATCCAAGTCATTCGTCGAAGGTCCGGGTACTTGGATGATCTTTAACTTAGCAACACTACCTACTATCCCCAAGAACCCCAAGGATGAGCCACATAACCCCTTTTACTAAGTAGACTCACTAAGTCAAGGGAACCTCCAAGTATTCATGGGCTCCCCTACCCTTAATTGACCTTAATTAAGCCTAATTATCCCCAAATAACCTTGATTTGGGGGGGAACCTCGGCGGGGTAGCATAGAGGGGGGTAATCGGGAAATCCATGAAGTACGGAGCCAAACACTGCCCAAGAGCCAGTATCAGCACTTGCCCTAGGGGTCCAAATATCTGGCAACATACTTTGGGCCAAAATGGGTTCAATATTCAGATGCTTCGGGGCTGATGCGTGTTCTATTTGGGCAGTTGGACCCTTAAAATTCTTTGTGAACTCCAAACACGCCGACTGACCATGTTTTGGCGACTGCGATCGCAAAGAACTTTATACGCACCCCGTGATATTCTCTTAATAAGTAGGGTATAAGGGGGTTTTGCTGGAGCTATAAAGGGATAATAGAAAATCGAAGCTGCTAATTATTTGACACTTAGGGTTTAGGTTGTAATCACAGTAACCTTTGAGCCTTCACGACGATCCTAAATACGCCTGTTACAGGCTGGGGGCGGTAGCCAAGCTTTGTAGTAATTGCAACCCAGAGAAACAGGTCTCAATAGACATCTAGTGGGGCCTGGGCAGAAATGCAAAGGCCGCTGTTTGGCGTGTTTTCCAGCATCGATTGTGTTTTCGGGCATACTCCACAGAATGGAAAGTGTAATGGCAAAGAAACTGGACAATAAAATGGAAACTGTGGATTATGTAGGGGTTATACAGGAGGATCATCTAATGGAGAGGCCAAAATGATGACCAACATGATGTCGAGGTCTGCTTGAGGTACCCTATACCAGAAGTAGGCAAGGAATCTAGGACAAGACTATTGTCAACTACTTCGGCTCCTACAGTAGTGGGATCAGCTTGCATTCCTGCTGCTTTTGCGAGACACAACATGGTCTCACTGTTGAACTTAGAGAACACTGAGTTTGGTGAAGCACTTTGCACAGGTACCTATCCAGCATGCTGTGCGGCGCGAATCGCTTCTTGCAGCTTCTTTGGCCGCATGAACTTGGACATATTGGGTTTCCAAACTTTTGGGGTCCGCTTGAAGGTCCCCGTAATAAGGATTGCAATACATGGGTGTGCATGGGGGCACCCTTGCTGCGGAAATACGATTATAAGTATGGACTACTCAAGTTGTGGGGACCTCCATGCCCCTAAATTCCCACAGTCTACTCATCAGGACCTTCCCGAGAAAAGACCCACAACGTTATCACAGCTATGGATAGCTGCTGGTCTTTACAGAAACTCTTCCAACTTCAAGGGCGCATGAAAAATGGCCCTTGGGTTCAAGCCATCCTTCACTGCGATACCCTTGATGTGAGGGATGGGGAACCCCATCACTGGCAAAGTGAAGGAAATGAGATCCACCTCCTACGCGGCGAGGCGATCCAAGGATGACGATTTGGGGTTTTAGGGTTTAGGGTTGAGAAAAGCGACAGGTTTCTGCATTAAGGAGGCTTGGCTGTTTGCTTGTAGTTTCTAGGGACTGGAGGCATAGGTCCCTTCAGCCGCCTCTTTGTCCACCAGACTGTAGTAGTTTCCAATGTTCTTTCTAGTCCCTCACTGCCCACTGACGACTAGGTGAGTGCGCCTTGCAAGCCTTCCCACACTACTGCAAGCAGGAAGTCATGATGTAAAATCCCCGTAGGATAGTCATCAGAATCGTTCAGGCCGGTGCTAGTTGTACTGCACTGAACTAAAACAGTGATCACAAAATCTCACTAACAAGGTCTGCGTAAGAACGTGTAAGAAATCACAATGTAGCTAAACACTTCCGAGCCTGGGCCGCTGAACGGAGAACACCCTGGGAATCCCTAACATCCCACCCCTGATCTACAGGCGCAGCTGCATCCTTATGGACGCGGACTTGCTGAACGCATCGTGCAAATCCCTGAACCCTGACCCCTACACCACAAACCCCAAAATGAACACCAAACAAACGATCCGGTTACCCCTAAACGGCAACATGTCACTCACTTTACCTGTGAAATCGGAGATTGCACGACATATATCCTTCCAAAGGTTGACTTCGAACAGCCGCTCTGTCTCGCGGCATGGGTCGCAGCCTAAGCAAGGGGATTTCTCTTCTCAAAATGAGGGTCCCCTAAGGACTCAAGGGAAATCAAGAGGGAGATGGTGCAGGTGAAATTTCCATATAGATAGCACATGGCACCCACGGTGTAGGGATCAGGGCTTCAACTCTTGCATGGCCGAAGCACAAAATGATGGAATTCTGACAAACATGGGGCTTATGTTGAGGCTTACGGGGATTGGTTGAGGTTTTATGCTGAAGCTTTTGAGGATGGGGGTGGGTTGTGGGATTGCATTCTGCTGTAGCTTCCATTCAGGGCTGGTGGATGTTGCTTGCCCAGCCTTTTGACTGACGTTTCCTCTATGCACGTACAAAGAGCAATCCATCCAAATCGTCACTTGGCTACGGGGTGCCCCACTTCAACTGTGGAGAATATGCAGTTGAGCCAAATCTTGCTGCTTAAGCTGGCGACAAAAATATTACAGACCCTGTGAAGATCTGACTTATGCCATATGGCTGTGAATTCACGGGTTTCCTGTAAATTTCGGACGGACAAGATTTCCAATCCCTATAAAACCCGACATAAACTCTACACAGACCCAGCTTCAGATTCTATATATCCCTATAAACACCACCCAAAACCGTTCACCCCTAAACCCCTTAATGGGAACCAAAGGTAGCGAAGCCCAGCAACCATTGCAAAGCGTCATGTGGGCAGATCGCAGAGTAAATTGGGCTGCCCGCAGAAATGGCCTGTCCTGGGTGGCTGTTAAGCAACGTAAATTCAGGGTTTAGGGTTTAGGCTATGGATGGTTTAGGGTTTAGGGTTTAGCGGTTTAGGTTTAAGGGTTTAAGCTATGGATGTAGCTTTATTGGGACGTCATGACGCTGGTAAATAGCTTCAAGTCCTTAACAAAACTGCAGTGTCGTTCTTGGCCAGGACGTGCTCCACAAATGCCAACTGGCCGCCTGAAAGCATCCAATAGACGCACATGACTTGTTCCACATGGTGAAAAATGTTGAAATCAATGCTATCCCAAGTTGGGTTCCAGCAGAGGTCGAAGCCGTGTTTAATACTGACACAGGTGATCAGACCTTTTCCATGCAGGCCCCAGCTACTGTTGTCAAAGACGCAGGGCAACCGCATGCTTTCAGAATTGCTCCATTTAGCGCTGCTTTCTACTGTTCTCACTCCTGTACTTCGGAACCTATACTACTCCCACCTACACCAACATATGAACCTCACCTAAAAGCAGAAGCCCAATCCTACCCACGCGTCGTAAGATTTGTTACTCTATGTTAGGGGACTATCAGTTATCACCAGGCCCTCTGCCCTTTTTGAAGCACGGGCTGGTACCAATCCTACATCTTAAGTCCTTAGCCCTAAACCGATATGGGGATTCCATCCGATATGGGGATTCCATTGCCCGCAGGGAAGGGATCAGGCTCGCTTGGGGTTTCCTTGGAGGGTGTTTTTGGTATGAGAAAAATCAATCCTTATCTAATCCCGAATAGGACCCCATTCATCCTCCTACAATCCCTATACCTTGAAGGTCCCAAGAGAGCCCCATTTTTCATCAACTGCCCCATTATAGGATTTTCGTGGAATTAATATGTGTGTAGCCCTAACCCCAAAACCTGTAAGGATAGACACATTCCGGCGTTGCCTGGTCTTAAACGCTCGCAGATGTCTTTCAGAAGCTGCAGAGGCTGCTGCGCGCAACACAGCCTAAAGGCTAACCCCTTCTCTGTAGGATTAACTCCCCACCCCATAACATCAAATGTTCACATGGTGGTAAAATTGAACATGATACAGTGTAAGTATAGGTATAGGGAATGTTGATGTTAGGTGGTGGGAGGTCGAATATGAGGGGGAGGGGATTACCAACACTTTGCAGGCAATGGGCGGGTGGAAAAGACATAATCTCCTAAATCATGTAAGCTCATGTAAGCACCTTGAAATCTGGGGTATCTGCTGAATTCTTGGAGCGTTTTAAAGTTAGAGCTTGGGATATAGGGCTTGGTGAGAAATGGGGAAAGATTTCTAAACACTACCATGGAGTCTGTAATTATGAATTCTACTTTTGAGATCCTATTCCCCTCGTTTTCAACAAATCACGGGCAAGTTATTTGGGGTGAAGGTGCGTCTCACTATGTTGGGAAAATTCGGGATCGGAATCAACTATTTTGCTAAAACGGCACAAAACGAATACTTCTCAGAGTCCTGGCAGCACGTGTTGCAACACCGCCAGCTCAAAGTCACCGTCCTGAGCTTGACGTCTGATCTAGGGTAGGTTTGGGGCCCCAAGAATTTGAAATTTGTATAGCTTTTTCCTGGATTCTATAAGGGTTAGGGGTACTATTTTCAAACCTACCCCTGTGATGGCCAGGCAACCTCATAATCACCTCTCCCTAACAGTAGTAATTTCCCTAACCCGCTGGAAGTACTTGTCCCGGGCAATCTATAATGGTCCTACGTTGGATAAGTTTCTTACTGGGGCAGTTGGAGGTTACTGTTATGTTAGGGGAGAGGATATTGTTGATACCAGAAATCCTGCATGACTTTCATAAGTTAGGATACCATGCTTTCCAAGGCATCGGGTATGCAGGATATTAGCATCAACCGTAGAATCGGTGGGACGTTAACCCTATTGGGGTAATATCCCTATCTACCCCTTTAGAGAATGCAGAAGCTTTGAGACGTCCTCGGAGCTTCAAGGTCACGGCAACTCTCTTAGATTCTTAGATGCCTCGGCCCGCTCCCATCCAGCATCTTCCCAGTTCTGCTGAGAAGCTTTGACAGAAAGCTCTTCCATGTCAGGAACCACCCGGAAGTTTGCAATGTCCGGGAGCCAGCGCCTCTGCTCCTGCTCCAGGGAAAGCCATGAGCACCTCGGTTGCCGGGCTTTGCACAATAGGGATTCCGAACCCCTGGGTGCCACCGCCGCCTCCATCCACCAATGGTAACCGCAAGGACTGATGGTAATTATGTCACAGTTCCTGTCTATTCCCGTTCTTCTACTTTTGGCGGGTGGGAGACAACCTCAGGGAACCCTTTTTACCATCCCAGCTAGCGGCTACCATCACAGCTGGGACCGATCAGCAACCCGATGGGAAGAAAAAATGATGACTTAATAAAGTGTTTATGAATATTACCCCAATCATGGAGAAACAACTGAAACATTAAAATACCATGGAAACTGGGATTATGTAGGGTTTATATGCTGTTCAATGTAGGGGCCTGAATAATTGCATGCTTGGCTGGATGCTCAGCCAAGCCAGCTGGAAATAATGAGGTCACTTACCAGGAGAGCCCACCAACAGCTTTTAAAACACGTGTACCAGAAAGTGGACTTATGGCATGGAAGGAACTGGAATGAATAGGGCATTCAAGACCAGGCCACTGGTTCGGCTCCACTGCAACCACCTGCAGCACATGCGCTGAATAACCCTTAAACTCTGTACCCTAACGCTGGACTGTAACAAAAGCTGGTTCAGTTCTCTCTCCTCCTAGCCGTGTGGCTTGGGAGACAATAGGAGACACTAGTGCTATCAGCACTGGTAACTGTAACACATATAGTTGATAACCACATGGTAGGGAAAACAGATTCAGCATCTAGGCAGGCGCATTACGAAACAGAATGCAAAGATAAAGAGGTATAGATCATATAATGGTTTGGACTTGGGTGTTTTTCCTACCGAGGTCCTATCCGCCGAAACCATCAGTCCCAAGTCATCACCGGCAAGCCCCAGACTGCTCCAAGGCTACAAATGCTGCAAACCCACACCTAGGTCAAACTTACATACAGCTTAGCTTTTGATATTGCTCACACATGAAAGCTCGCAGCTGAATTTAAAAATTAGTGCATGCTAATGTGCTTCTCATATATGTAGCGTATTTACCTACATTCATATTTATATGATTTCCAATAGTGTCCCGATGTGGAATAAGCCACCTCCACAGTGTGCAGTGAGTGGTGCGCTGCATCAAGGGCCCTGCGGATGTAGCGGAGGTCTCCTCCTGAGTTCATCTTTTTCACAAAGCCACCCTACCCCTAACTTGCGCGTCGTGCTGCGAGGGTTTAGGGTTTAGGCTGTGAGTGTGAGAAAGGGTTGGCGTATGTCAGGGGGGCTGTTCTCCATCAATGCAAAACTGAGGTTGGGAAGATTCGCGCAGCTTGCTCAGCTGTGGTGTCGAAGCTTTTGCTTCATAATCAGGGCTGCTAGGTACTTTGTGAGGCCACCATGACATGTCCATTGCTGCTTAAGTTACCAGTGCCATACCGCTCGTATGTTCTTTTCTATCACTCCTGCTGAAGCTGATGAGCTGCCAGCGATCCAAAACACGCGGCAAAGTCCAATGAAGCCCACCACCCCCTAAGCCAAAGCCCCAAAACCCCAAACCTCCTCTTTGGAAAATTCCTGCCCTACTTTACCTTTCAGGAGCCTAAGGATATTTTAACGTTGAGAGTGTTGCCATTTGCATGGGCAGAGGACGCACAAGGCAACGAACCGGTAAATCCACGAAGGGTTCAGGGTCTAAGGTTTAGGGTCTGCGCCGCTATTGCAGCTTCCGGATGGGGTCGTCCCTTGTGGGCATGGAAGAATCCTCATGTCCTTAACGACCGAACATGAGCTATAGTCTCAACTCCTAGTATTCCCCTTAATAACCCCTACTCCCCTACATAACCCTCATATAACCCCCTTGAAGTAATTTAGACTATAGCTCACATGCCCACAACCTCTAGAACGTGACAAATCCCTGCATAGTGCGCACGTGTATCCATTCAATCCGGAAGACTCGACACGAGATCTATCTCTGCATAGCGGTCCACGCATACTCCATGTATAACCCCCACCGGAACCCAAGATTGTATTTAGGATTGGGTGGTTGTACGTAGGGGACCGTAGGGGTATATATATATATAAACTGGATAACCTTACTTGGGGCACTTCCAAGAAATGAGGGCCCTGTGATATTCAAATGATAGCTGCAAGTTGATGATTGTCAGGGGTTGGGGACACGAAAACCTTCTTAGTGACCCTGGACCTTACACGGCTACCCATGAACTGCCAAAAACAATCCTTTGACTGCAGGCAGGTAATTGCAATCGAGCCACCTCCACCAGCGCCCACGTCGAGCACCCTTAAAATCTTGGACCTTCGGTTCAGACTAAAACGCCGGCAAGACCTTGAGACCGCCAAAATGTAGGACTGATTGGAGTTTAGTATTTGAAGGCCGCGCAGAATGACGTCAACCATGCATCAACAAACCCCCTGAACTGGCTAGTTGCGTGGCTCTCATGCTACTCTAAGAAGCATAGTAGGCAACTGCAGTTGATTGCAAGGGATACCCATGGAGTCTCCCGCTTGACTTCGAATCTCGGCATGTCTTGGGCCCTTGCTTGGTCTCCTCACACCTTTCAAGCTTATGTTGATTGGGCCTCGTGGTGCTTAGTAGGGATGAGCTTGAATTGCCTATACAAGGATTACTACAGGATCCATTCTTCCATTCCCTACCAACCACGAGTAACGAGGCCTATTCCATGCGGGCTCCCAGTGGATGGATGAGTGACTACATCCTGCATGATTGAAGGCACACTTGCTTGGGCAGCGGTGTGCCGAAATATTCACCGTTTGTGGCGTGCTTGCATCTAGGACAGTATCTTGTGGGCGTAAGAAACCCAAATGCTGCTGGTCAGGACCTAAGCTGTGGCAAGGCACAAAACAAGACAGGAATTGTTGTTCAGGCCTACCTGCCTCAACCTCACAAAGGACAAAGCAAGTCCTTGTCGATGACACACCCCCAGCGTTATTAGTGAGTGTATCACTGACAAAGGGCGCCCCACGCCTCTTGGCGTCCAGGCAAGGATTCGCAGTCTGATGGAGGCGACTCACAGCCTCTCCTTGCTATGCTTTTCCAAGCTACGGGCACCAGCAATGCTGAAAACAATACGATGTCAATGGAAACTGAGACAATCAACATGTCAATCATAGTTGTTGATTGTGATTGTTCTTGTTACTTTGCTGCTGCTACTCCTGCCAGCTGCTGCTTTCGAGCGTCGATAAACTTCCAAGATCTCGGGCTCCACTTGATCTCCTCGCTGCTTGGAGGGGCATGGGGACTTAGTAAGTAGGTTAATAACCCCTATAATCGATATAATGACCCCAATTATCCCCGTTATTAACCTACTTACTAAGTCCCAATGACCCTCCAAGTGGGTGATCCGTGATCCAGCAACTAAACCCTAAACCCTACGTGTCGCATCCCCAGAGGTTTAGGTCGCGGCAGGTCTGCCAAACAACACAAGAATTCACTGAGCAAAAAGGACGCTAGGTCTGCATGATAGTATCAAGCACAAGTGTCAAGAAATATCAGAGTTCACATGAGTATAAGAGTAAGGCTTGCCCTACCTAGCGAAGGATGAAGCCTCAACCCTTTGCCTGCTAATTAGGTCAACAACCCTCGCAGCACTCTCGTAACTTACTGGCCGTTAGTAGGGAATATAATCCCTAAATAATCCATATATATAAATATATGATAGTTGTATATATTCTATCAGGATTATGTGGTAGTTCCCTAAAATAGGGGGACCCCAATATAGACCCGCAAATAGTATAATCCGTATTATAGGGATCCCCATCAGGGTACCCCTAATTTTGGGAAACCCCCGTATAGGGAGTATTTTCCTGTATTCCCTACTAGCCCGAAGGAAGATAAGCAGGAGCTGCCCACAAGCCTCCGAGCGACCAGCTCTCCTTCGGTCATGCCAGAAAATGTACCAGGAAATAATCGTAGGTTTTAGGGTTTAAGGTAATCATCCCAATGCTGAAATGGGGGGTTACTCAAATTGAGGGGAACCATTTTGGGCCAGGGGGTTCCCATAATAAGACCTATAGTATTTGGGGGTCTATATTAGAGCCCCCGCCACCCAATTTAGGGAAACTACCAAATCTGGCTTTAAATAACCTAGTCATGGTAGGATCAGAACTTCACTGCCAGGAAGTGGATGAAACAACCTCTAGCTAGCTGGCTTTGTTTTTGGATTTGGATTTGGGCCGCAGGGTGGAACTTCCAAGATTCCAGAGCAGCCAGTGCCCTGAGATAGGAAGACGCTGCCATGTTCGGCGACAGCAGCATGAACCATCATCAGCTGCAAGGTGCTTTTACAAACTGCTGACTGCTACAGGGCGAAGCTGATGCTAAACAAAACATCGGATTCCCGTCGCAGAAAGCACTAAACCCTGTGGCTCCAAATGCATTTATGCACGAGCATGCTTGCGCGGATCGATGCAGGCAGCGTTGTTAGAAGCATGTACCACTGTTGATTTCTGTGACCGTCTTCATTATTGAGGTATTTGTGTAAACGGCCCGTTTTACGTGGTAGACGTTTTCTCACCAATGTCGAAGGCCGGCTGTGATTTAGCACGGCTCTCCTCTGCTCGTTTGTGTGTGGTTTATGCTGCCATGTGGCGGTTCATCGAATTCTTGTTCCTAGAATTGCTACTATAGATTTTTTGTGTAAATTCTCTCCCGTGAAGACCTCAGAGGATGCCCAACCGATTTTCCCAAATCCATGTTGAGTTTGTCCGTCGATACTATCTGGTGTATCCAGGCACTTTGCGCCAACGAAGCTGTAGTGAGCCATGAGGTAGCGGCGAGCATGCCAAGGCTGAGGTATGGGTAGGGACGGGATGGGAACTGGTTCCATGCTATGCTTGGACGAGCCTGAGGAAGCATGAGCTCTGTTACCAGCTCTCTTACCAAAACGTCGCCAAGATATGCTTGCAGTATATCCGACTTTTCTTCTCGCAACACGAGGGCGGGCTCATACATGCAGCCTGTAGCAGCAGTGAAGGCCTTTTGGGACATCGCTTCAGACGCCACCCCGCCAAGCTCTGATCTAGCCCTGCCCCCTCGTATGAAATGTGTTCACGCGAAGTTGTCCGAGCACGAATTCAGTAAAGCCTGAACAAGCCTAAAGAGCAGGGCAGCACTCGGTGAACTCAAAGATTAGTGTCCCCCTGTCTACACCCCAAAAAGGTTCAATGCCGCGACCCCCGGATGTAATTGTTCTTATTGTGCACCTGGAAATTTGAAGAACAATCATGCCTTCCTCCCAGGGTTCGTACCTTCCCCCTCGTTGCCGCAGGGCTGCGGCTAAGGACTCCCTGGCAGTCTTGCAAAGTACAGCCAATAAGGGTTTAGGGTTTAGGCTTGGGCTTAGGAGGCAGGAATATCAGTTGCTTGTATTTGGGCTCCATTGGGTTCACTCAGCTGAAGCATCCATCGCGTTTAAAATTGCCAGACTAAGCTTAGCCAGGGTGGGCAAGACATCAGCGGAAGCGAACATGATTCATGCTATGCGCTAGAGAGCAATTTGGCGCATTGATGATGAGCAGCAAAAATCACTGACCATCATGCCTGGACGTGTTCCAAGTCATTAGGGTTTGGAGTTTTTGCTTTGTTAGGGTTTTCGGGTTTTACAGTTTTCAAGGTTTGGGGTGTTTAGGGTTCAGGGTCTTTAGGGTTTAGGAGTTTTAGGGCTTAGGGGTTCTTAGGGCTTAGGGCAATGGCGCCCCAGTTTGAAAGTACGGGATGCCATAGGTTTGCCAGCGCCAGATCCCTCAGCTGGAGAATCGGATCGTGACAGGACTCTCTGCTAGAGGAAAGATAGTTGTTTACCTATCCGTCATCCACGATCCAATTCCCGGGCAAGGTAGATGACGAAGCGTTGTTGTTCTACGTACAAACAGCCATAATTGAAATATAGATTATAACACGGTTTCAACTTGAAGGCTTTCCTGCCTAGGGGGGCAACTGAGCTCTAGTCTAAACTCCTAGATTGCTAGTATCCCCCTTAACAACCCCTATAACAGTCCCCCATATAATTCCCTTCTAAAGCCCCTTTAAGGAGTTTAGACCCCAGCTAAACTGGGAGCAAGAAGCAATTTTCAAGCGAGTGCCTGGAGGTCGTTCGCGCACTGCTTCCCGGAGAGGTAGGGCGCGAACTGCTTGCACAACACAGGACATCAAGCTGGGGGCCCCCTTTATGGTTGCTATAAATGGATACAGGGTTCTATAGGAATTTATGGAGTTTAAGGTATTTTAGTGTTCTTTTTGAGTTTTAAGGCGGCCTTTTCCACCTGGCTTAGGATTTGGGCTATAGGGTTTAGAGGTATTTTCCCCGAGTGGAGAATCAAATGGAAAAGCTAATGGAAAATGAGATGGGAATTGGGATTGTGTAAGGGTTCATGTGGCTATTGGTTTCAAAAATTTGGGGGTGCGCTGTTGGGGGAACCTACAAAAAGGAATACAATATCTTTGTGCCTATGTTGGGGTCGCCCGTTTATGAAAAGTACTGAGCAGTTACCCTTATGTTACCAAGGAACCCCGAGAATCAAATGAAAACGAGCATGGAAAATCAGATGGAAACTACAGTATGTAGCCTAATAAAATTTATTAGCAGCTTGGGAGCCGATCACCAATAATAGAGATTATATCGCGGCTTATAAGGATAAATGACACATGGCCAACGGTCCCCCCCCCCCTTCCCCCCACACTCCAGAAAAACGTGTTGTCCCTTGTCCCTGTTCTAAAACTTTGAACAGGAACCCGCAAGTCTTAATGCCTAAGTCCCTGAAAGAAAGATAGAAATTGAAATAAGTACCAACATCATGGTCCTAGTTTCCCCGTATAATGTATCATAGTATAAGGTACAGCAAATAGACCTCAAAATGAAACTGGTTTATATTTAGGCCCCTATGCTAGGATCCCCAGTAACCCCTTAATAATAAAAGTGCCTTTTTTTCCTAATGTTCAGCTTTAATAAGGAGACCTCCAAAGAGAAAAAAGGGCAATACACGGGTACCTAGATGAAGGTCCCTCTTGCACCTGGTTAACCCTCAACCCCACTAAACCCTAAACTCTAAACCCTCAACCCTAAAGCCCGAACCGAAAACCCTAAACCCCTAACCCTGAACCCAAACCCCTTTTGCCTAAACCACTGTATGGTAGCTCTCTATTTCTGGCCTGATGTCTCCAGCCGCGGAGGTTGATATACTCCGCGGGAAGCTGGATAAGCCTCCCTGGGCCTCTTAGGCTTTAGGGCTTATGGGGTGTATATGTGGATAATGGAAAAGAATTGAAAATGGAAACTACTACATCATTAGGGCTTAGGCTTTAGGGACTTCTTTTCGGGGAAAGCCCTATAAGCTTCCATGGGCCTACAAGTACACCGTTGTTGGGGCCTCTTTGTTAGTTGGACCTCCCTACTTAGGGTCGCAACTTGCAGGCCTGTGATCCGGAGCTCCCTGAATGGCAGAAGCATTGGCCCCAACTTTAATATCTGCTTACTTTAGCTGCCATTTCTTGGTATTTGTATTATGTCGCCCCTTTCCGTAACCAGCTGGAGACTCTTCAAACACTGGATGTATTGCAGAAAGTTTGGGGTATTCAACGTTGGCAGCTTCAGAAACAGTATTTTCCCCTCTGCTGGCAACCTACTGGTTCCACAGAAACGGCTTGAATCGTAACCACTTGAAGCCCCCCTGCGAAAAACATCCTGCTGACACACACTCCCATGTTGAAGGCTTGCGCATGGCCTTCATTCCAACGCTCCAAACCCACCTGCGCCGCAGGGTCTAAGCCAAGGAATGTGATAAACAAAAACCGTGAGTTGCAAGGAAAGGCTGATGAGTTTGAGGGTGGATACACAGGGCTTCCTGTATGACCCCAACAAACATTACCTTGCGTCTTACTTTGACTCCCTTTTAACCTAAAACCGGTAATGTTTGAAAGCAGTCAACAAGATATATGGGGCACAGTGATACACGTCCTGATAACGGGCGGCATGCCTGGAAACCTGCCTAGAAGGCTGATGAGTAGCGTTGTTTAAGATTATGTTCTTTGTATGGAATACGATACCCCCGAAAAAGGATGTAATCTTACTCTGTATTGG
>CAJNIZ010045002.1:1616-15309 GCA_905231905.1 Symbiodinium pilosum
AACCCGCTTAGGGTTTAGGGTTTACAGGGTTGAGGGTTTAGGGTTCAGGGTTTAGGGGTTAGGGTTTAGGGTTCAGGATTTAGGGCTTAGGGTTCAGGGTTTAGGGTTCAGGGCCCTAACCCTAAACCCTACATCTTCTACAACTGCGGGATTACGAGGATTTCAGGTCTTTGGCAAATCAATAAACAGCTTAGGGACTCTCGTTTTGGGGCTATGCAGTTCAAGTAAATCCTGCACCCCACGACCTCAACCTCATCTGAGTTTCTGATAAGAAAACTGAAGTAAGGTACTCTAAGGAGCCCTACTATCCACTGTGTACCAATATTATGGTAACTCAAGTTAAGTTCCTTAACGGCAACCCAGTCATATATATATCTGTGGAATACGGCCTCTACTGCCCGGAACCTAGCTTCCGTATTTGGGGTTTAGAGTTTAGGAATCACCTGGGTAGACGAGCTTGCTCTGGGAAGCCTACGTCTTGGCTTACTGGTGGTCCCCTTCCCGGCACTGGGTTCAGTATGGGCCATGGTTTGGACTCCTTGGGGGGATTTAGGGTTTTTTGGTTTAGGGTTGTATGGTGGATTATATAGGCGACTACTATAGGGGTTATTAAAGGGGATACTAGGAGTTTAGACGACGGCTCATAGTAGCCGCTGAGTTTCCAGCCCCTGCCCGCCCGAAAGTGAACCTTTTAGCTATGACTAGAGTACTGTGATATAGACCCCCCCGCAGGATATCTACTTCGCACTCTGAATCCAAAGCCTGGGCCCTAAACCCTGAACCCTAAACCCTGGACTCTTAGAAAGCAGCCCAGCGTTTGGGGGTGCAAAGCGTTAATGGATTCTTACTTGAAGGCCGACGAAGGTACCAGACAATACAAAACCAAGGAGAAGTAGGGTTTATAGAGTTTAGGGAAGCGGCAATATCTACTCAAGGCGGACTATATCTCAACACCTTAGTTCTGAGATTCCTCAACGACATGTCCGCATATGGCATACTTGGAATCTCCTCTCACTTAGTAAGTCTAGTTTGTAATCGAGGTTACGGGGCTTATAGGGCTCACTGGGGCTGGAAGTCAGACTTGCTAAGCCTGCAAATATTGCCATATAGACCCCCAACCCGCAACCCCTACCCCTTCACTGCCACGGAGGCCTCACAGGGCGCGCCCAAACGACCTCCAGATCAGGATACCCGTAGGCCAATAGGCAAAGAACTTCCATGTGAGCAGCGTTTTTTTGGTGGTTGAACCTAGTAAGATGGTAATCCTTAAATAGAATACTATGCCCAAAAGGAGGATATAATCTTACTCTATATTGGGTACCATAGTATCCCCAAATAAAATACTACTCATGTGATTGACCACTAGGTTTTGCTTTTCCAACTATGGGAGGGGTCTCAGCGCTCAAGGGCTGGGGAGCCCAGGCACAATAGAATGTATCTCCACCCCTAAACTTGAACGCTAAACCTAATTCAGAGTTGAGAGAGTAGGCATCCTAAAGTGCAGGGTGTAGGGTTGAGGGCTTAGGTTATCTAAGGTTTGAGGTAAAGGGTGTGCATTTGAGGGCTTGGGTATGTTTAGTCGTAGGGACACGCAGAAAGCATCACGGGATCACGGTACCCATCAAGGGGGTCGTTTTGGTGGCTGGCACCTAAACCCCAAGCCCTAAAAGCTAAAGTGGATCAAGGTAATCATGACTATGCATGACTAGGTTTGACCCTACCCTAAACCCTAAACCCTAAACCCTAAACCCTAGGCCTGTAAGTTTTGATTCTCCTCTAAGGGCCTTCCATTGCTGGAAACCACCGAAATCTGTCTTCGTCTAATAACACAGCTCCCTATGTGGGGGTTTCCCAAAATTGGGGGTACCCTTTTTGGGGTCCCCATAATAAGGACTATAGTATTTTGGGGTCTATATTGGGGTCCCCTTATTTTGAAAAACTACCATGTACCCTCCCCTATGAACGATCCTTCGTTAACGACCTGAAACTGTTTGCCTTCCGTAAACCGTTCTTGGCTAGAGGATTCACACAGCAAACACAGCAGGTGGATGCTGTTGGGAAACGATGCGAGCGCGTAGTCCAAGGTGTGCAGATGAATGACCCTCTGCTCGTCCACTTGCACCTGCTCGTAAACGTCCCGAGGGCCAGTCCACGTCTTAATTGAAACAGCACGTGAAGCAGCAACACATGTTAATTGGACTCTGGGACACCGCACCCGTCTCATAGCAACGACATCAATGTATGATCACGTCAATCGTCAGATGACTTTGGCAACCACGCAGAAGCTGTGTGCTCATCAATCTTTCTCCGCGAGATTTTGGAGACACCTGCATGGCAATGCCTCTTACAGGAATGTAACGCCATGCTAGCAAAGGTACCACCCTTCAGGGCTTAAGAAACTGAATCAGAATTCTATAAGGCTTAATGAGGCCTAATAGGATGAGAGATCTGGGAAGCATAACAACAAGGAAAGGAAACTAGAAAGCCTATTCCACGTGTAGTGCATTCTCACAAGTAATGTCCACAGGGAAGCGTGCCGCTCGAGCAATGATGTAGCTGAAGCAGAAGAGCCTGTAGAGGTCCCAGTCACCTCGCCCTCCACCCCGTAAACCCCATACCATAAAGGCACTAGACATTTAACAATAAACGCGAACCCCCAAACCCTGAGCACTGTAATCTAAGTAGGGGCCCCTAATATGGGCCCTTGAGCCTTTGAGCGGGATTCTAGGAACCCTGAAGGCTACATATCGGTTACACATAAATATGCAAGGATCCCATGGTTAACTTCCATACTAGGGGCCCATGGCTTCAACCTTACATTTAAACAAGAAGCCAAACGCTTCGAAACTCAACCCCGAATCACCTAAACCGTACTGGCGCTTAAGCAAGAGATCCCTATAAAACCCCTGTGTAAACCCTTATCATGTTACCTAAACCCTGGTGGTTCCTGATGTTCCCACCCCAGTCCGTAACCTCCGAGGCTGTCTGTCCACTTGGCCAAGGACGGCCGCGCGCTGATCACAACGTTGCGGAAGCCTCTTGAATCTCAGGGTTTAGGGTTTAGGGACATAGGCATTCTATTCGGATTATATAAGGATTATAGGGGTTATAAGGGTTCTAGAATTTCACCCTATGGGTCCAAGGACCCAAATAACAGGGTTTAAGGGCCCAAATACTATAATATTAATGGTATTTGGGCCCTAAACTCTATTATTTGAGTCCTTGGACCCTTACTGTCAGGGTCAAGGGTAACGGGTTTCGGGTTTCAGGGCTTAGGATTTTTTTCGGGTATTGGCTTTAGGATTTTAGATTTTAGGGCGTAGGATTTAGGGGTTTAGGGTTTGGTCTTTTAGGGTTCAGGAAAAACGGGGCTTATCTGAACCCCCAAAGTATGTAGAATGATGGTATTAGGGAAGATGCTGATCCTTTCGTATGAAGACTTACCAGATTTGAGCACAGAAATCTGGGTTGGCCCCTAAAATCCTTTGACAAATATTGATATATAGGGTCCCCTATTAAAGCCATTAGGGAAAATTTTAAATATCCCAGGGGCCTACCCAGAAATGCATCCTTTCTGTCTGCTACTTCCCTCAGAGCCTTCCCTGACCGCAGCCACAAGCTGGTTCAGGGTTTAGGGTTTAGGATTCAGGGTTCAGGGTTCAGGATTCAATTTTGACGGTTTAGGAAAATCTTATGCTTGAAGCCGACCAGTTTTATCAACATTGCATATCCAAAACCTTACAACTCATAGTCGAAATCAATTGAGCAAAGGAGGTAGTCCAGCAGACCCCTGGACCCTGAATAAGGGCTATTTTAGGTCAATCCCCTACCCAGTAATGGGTACCATAAGGGACTAGCCCTACTAATTCCACATCAAGGAGCTATTACCATAGGGGGATTGACCTAAGGCTAAAAACCTTAAACAGCACCCTAAACCCTGAACCCTTTTCCCTAAACTAGATTCTAAACCCTAAACCCTCAACTGAACTGAAAACCCCGAACCCCTGCTTTAATCTGTTAAGCCCCAAGACCTGTAAGGTTCTGTAGCCCCAAACCTTTTTGCATTCAAAGGCCGGCCTTGGGTCGTTCTCCCTTACACTTCCATTTAGGGTTTAGGGTTTAGGGTTTAGGGGTTTAGGGTTTAGCGTTTAGCTAGGAAAGGAGTTGATCCTTGTAGTAGTCCCTGCTTCCGTTTTGTTTTCGATTCCTGCATGTCCGGCTAACCAAAGGTAAGTACAGTAACAGCTACCAGGTACTGGGAGGCGGAATGACCCAGATGGACAGGCAAATCTTGTAAGATCCTTTTCAAGACCTGTCCTTAGAGCTTCGAGATTCCAAAGCCAAATCTTGAAAATCAAGCCGGCCAGGTTTAGGGTTCAGGTACTAAGAGCACCAATACGTATACTACTACTGGTGGTAGATCTGTGCAGCATAGCATAAGTATGGACCAGCATATTGAGGTATATCTGGCAGTAGCCTCTACCATAGCTATACTAGCAGTCCAGGAGAATGATGAGAGCTAGAGTCTAAACTCCGAGTATCCGTCTCAATAAGCTCTAGAACCCTCCCAAAAAATGTACTCCCCCCTAAAACCCTTTTAAGGGGCTTAGACTATAGCTCATATATTGGGAAAAATACGGTATCAAGTATACTATCCCTTGAGCTCCAGGTAGAAACACAGCTACCAATTCATGATCCATGTTCCTCTCCATTGCTTCTCCATTGTTCTTATAGCCCCCATATACCCCACATAACCCCTAGAGCCCCTTGTTTAGCCCCGCCACTAGGCGAATCAAACTGCTCCCGTGAGATCGGCCTGGCATCTTTCGCGTGGGGACAAAGACTCGCATCCTCAGGGTCGGAGGGTTGGGAGCTTAGTGACTTTCGGGGGCGGGGATGGGGCTTAGGGACTTGGGATTTGGGGGCCTTGTGTTTTGGGGCTTCAGGGTTTCAGGGTTGAGAGTTTTGAGGTTTAGGATTTTGGAGCTTTGGGCTCTGGGGGGTTGGGGTGTATTAGGGTTTAGGGTTTAGGGACTGTATGGCAGAAGCTAAGGTCTTTGGTTGTTATTCTCAAAACTGTGCGCACTTTGCAAACGCGAGTTCTTGTACAGCTCGCAGAACACTGAGGTACACGAAAGGAAGGCTGCCCACATGACAGTAAGGCATCTAATTTGCGGACCGGATTTTTCCTCTTTTGAGGTAGCCTCTACAATTCTACAATAATCCTTCTATACCCCTTCCCTGCCCTAAACCTTAAAGGGCACCTGGCATACCCTAAGCCTTACCAAACCCTGTAAACCCTTGGGTAGGTATACCAGGAAGCCGATTTCATCCACAAAGGCAATTACTTGCCAAGTGCTATAAGATAATACCTGGTTATGGCTTGACTAAAGAACACCCTCAATCCTAGCCATCCGGCCTACAATCCCCTGGCCTGGCCACACGTTGGTGGCCCAGCCACACACTGGGGCAGGATGCTATCGTACCTTAAAACCCCATATTAGGATCCAAATAAAGGTAGATTATTGAGACATATAAGGTTTGACAGCCCGGCCTCGTAGGTCAAAGGGTAAGTGACATACGCTGCTACCCCAAACCTTACCCTCAACCCTAGTCTGATATCTTCAAAGGCAAGTGGCATGCCCTCTTACCCTAACCTAAACCTGATATCTTCAAGGCAAGGTGGCATGCCATCGAACCCTAAAATGTTAAACCCTCAGCCCTAAACAGAAATTTGGCCTTTTCTTTTCCATTATCCTGTATAACCCCTATATAATATACACCAATATATACCCTATTATAATGTAGTAGCTTCCATTCTCCATTATCCCTGTATAACCCCCATATAACCCCCTGAGATCTTGACGGCCAAGTTAACCTAAACCCTAAACCCTAATACCCTAAGCCTTAATACCCTAAACCCCGATATCTTGAAGGCCAGGTGGCATGCGCTCTTGCTGCCAAGCGAAGGAGTTGGTGGCGTTTGCGGAGAGCGAAGGGCGGAAGACCAAGCCTAAGAGATGGGCTCAGGCAGATTAGGAACCCTAAGGGTCCAGGGACGCAAATACTAGGTTTTAGGGCACAAATACTATAATGTTAATTTGAGGCTCAAGGGTTCGGATAGTGCAAAGGACAGAAAATGTAAACTACCATAGTTAGGCTGAAGCCTAAGCGATGGGCTCAGGCAGAGTAGTAATATTGGAAAAGAAAATGGAAACTACTATTTGGGTTGGGGTTTAGGGTTTAGCGTGTTTGGATAATTGAAAAGAAAATGCAAACAATGGAAACTACTATAGTTAGGGTTTAGCGTTTAGGATTTAAGCTTTACCCTAAGGGTCCAAGGACTCAAATGATAGTGTTTAGGGCCCGATTGGGCCCTCCAGCCCTATTATTTGCGTCCTCGGACCCTCAGGGTAATAATGGAAAAGTAGATGGACAATACTATATGGGATTGGGTTTTAGGCTTTAGGGTTTGGGATTGAAGGTTGAGGAGACCCGATGAGCTTCAGGGTTTATAGAGTTTAGGGTTTCACCTGCAAACCAAGCTACCTGCGGCTCAGTAAGAACTACGCCCTGAACAGTAGCTCTGTTTGCATAACTTGGATACTGCCCCCCCCTCAGTAACAGTTGGACAATCATTATACTATGGATATATATAGCCCTTAAAAGGACCCCTAACATGGACTGTTGCTGGGGGGGGGCAGTACCCAATGCATAACCCATGAAGCTCTAGGTAGTTGTGATTTGAAGTTGGATTGGGGGGATTTAAGGCTTGGGGCTTGGGGCGATTTGGGCCTAGGTTTTGGGTTCAGGGATTAGGTTCAGGATGTAGTTAGTTGCATCCAGAGTCCTAAGCCCTAAACCCTACAGGCTACAACCCTACACCCTACACTAAACCCTAAAGCCTACAACCCTAAACCCTAACCCCAAGGCCTACAACCCTAGACCCTAAACCCTAAAGCACCACCCGAGTCTACCTTGATAGGCAAAGAGCTTTCCGGGTACCGTGACGCAAAGAAACGCATAAGCTCTTCATACATCGCCTAAGCTCCTAGTATCCCCCGAAATACCCCCTATAATATATAGGGTTGAGGGTTTAGGTTGTAAACTCCTAGTATCCCCCCTAATGACCCCTATAGTAGTCCCCTATACAATCCACTATTAACCGCCTCTTAAGGAGTTTAGATTATGGCTCATATTGAAGCCTAAACCCTGAGCCCCTGGTACTGAGTTCCTGCAAAGCTATTTCGCGTTCTACCTTGATTGGCCAGCAAAAGTATTCGTGAGTTTAAGCAGTCCTCTTTCTGACCTCATATCCGCGCACCCCCAAAAGAGGCAACTAGAAGAACATGATCTGCACCGAGAAGGGTCGACAAATTCGCGCAGTTCTAGACGTGAATTAACCCATTCCATTAAGAATATAGCCTAAAACCCCGAGTCCTGAACCCCAAAGCCAGCCTCCAATATAGTTCTCATTCCAGCGGTACAGCTTGGGGTGAACTGGCTCCTGCTTGGTTTAGGGCTTACGGTTGAATGTTTAGGGCTTAAGAAACCTGAAGACGACGTACAGTATTCCCTGATAACCTGAAACGTTCCTTTTTAGCCTCAAGCCCTCATGTAGCCCGAACCCTCAAAGACTCAACATTCTTCGAAGTAGGAACACTTCCTTGATAAATTAATATTAATAGTCGGAGCCGTGCTGAGAGAACTCCTTTGGCTGGCAAGATCGAAAATACACCGTGGTTAGAACCCTAAATACCCATGTCATTTTGAGGTATACTACACCGTGACCATGCAAGGAATTCAGGACCATAATATTGGTGCTGATTCAAGCCACTACACCACAGTGTCATTTGAGGTGGGGCGGGGTGAGGTTGTCATAACCTTACTCAGGTTTAGAGCACCCAAGCCAAATGTGATCCCTCCCCCTAATATCAAAAAACGCCCGCGTGATGATACGTTTTCCCAATGTAACAACAATCTGTACGATAGCAGGTATATTTCTTACGAAGGGGCAGGGCTCAATTATTGGGGGAGTCAAGGGGCCCTATGCCATAGTTTCCATAGATACGCAGATCCCAATATAGACCCCCCCCCCCAAATACTTGAATCTTTCCCTAAGGGTCCAAGGACCCAAATAATAGCGTTTAGAGCCCATACCATGAATGTTCTAGTATTTGGGGCCTAAAGCCCTAGTATTTGGGTCCTTGGACCCTGAAGGTTTGTTTTGCACATTAGTAGCGATTTTTTTGGTGGTTGAACCTAGTAAGATTACATTCCTTACATAAAGTACTATACCCCAAAAGGAGGATATAATCTTACTCTATATTGAGTACCATAGTATCCCCAAATAAGATACTACTCACATGAGGATGGATTTCTTGAGGACGCCCTCCGAAGGCTGAGATGTTTAAGGCCGAACTTCATAGGGGTTGAGAAGGGCCCCCTTAGATGGGTGGTGGTCAAAATTATGGTCCCTTTTTGGGTACCCTAAATATTAGGTGCCGTTATTGTAATAGGGATCCAAAAAGGGACCATCATCTTGACAACCACCCAGATGAGACCGCTAGCTAGGCTTTAGGGGGCTAGGGTTTAGGGGTCTAGTGCTTAGGATTTAGGGGTTCAGGGTTTGGGGTGTAGAGTTTACCTCAATGATCCCGTAAGAGGGTTTAGGTCTGGGGGACTACCAACTTGTTCAAGTCTCCGAATAGCATGTCGCAGTCCAATCTTGGCTATATGCACACCCAACATCCAAGTACAGCCTTTCCTTGCTCTTCATAGCAGTAATGCTGTAATGATCTGGATGGACTTACATGCCTCAGTTCCCTGGAAAGTTCACTTTGCAGCGGTTTCAGCATATAGCCCCCCGTAAGTAGATAGAATATGGCTTTGTGTATTTCTAACAAGATCCCCATATACCCCATATTCTATCTACTTAAAGGGGACTATAGAATATCTACAGCTAGGAAGTGCCTGTTGCGGTAGCTGTGCCGCTTTGGAATATCTTTGCCGCTGCCTAACCGTCTTTCCAAGGCCAATTATTCCTGATGTAGGACCCTGCACGTAGATGAATACACAAAGGCTTGGGGTATATGATGCGATGATGAAATTAGAGAGTGTCGGCGTTGGGGGGGATTAATGGGTCTGCCCCCCTTGCCCAACTTGCCCCCCCTTGCCCCACTTGCCCCACTTGACCCACTTGACCTGCCCCACTTGCCCTCCTTGCCCCATTTCCCCCGCCCCGCTTGCCCCACTCGCCCCACTTGCCCCGCTTGACCCACCCCACTTGACCCACTTGACCCTTGCCTGACTTGACCCACTTGACCCACTTGCCCCACCTGCCCCGAACCGAGTGGAGCGAGTGGGGCGAGTGGGGCGATGGGCCTGCGGTGGGCGAGTGGGGCAAGTGGGGGGGCAAGTGGGGCGAGTGGGACGGGCCGCGTTAATTTTCCCCCTCCTGCGGTCGCAAGGTAAAGTGAAGCGTTATGAGCGGATAGTACGATTATTTCTTCAGGGTTGTATTCTAGGCCCTCAGTATGCTTAGGAATCCTGCAGGTGCAGCAATAATGCATCTTTCATCATCAAGACTGCAAGGCAGGACACGTAACATGCAGAATCCTCCCAAGTCTTAGTCCTTCAGGCTACGTAGCATAGGGAGAATTATGCGTATTGGGTGGTCCTCCACTCCGATCCAAAAGTTGTAGTACGTCACAGCAGCGCCTGCTTCTGGCTGAATAGAGAGCTTTGAGATAGCTGAAGTTGATGACATTTTGTGTAATCCCGAGTTGCTATCGTAAGACCAGACGAGTTATAATCATTCCCAAACGTTGCATGAACACATCTTGGGACTGCTGTCCAGATGCGGTCGGGCGAAGTCCCATAAGACTGCCTTCATCTTATACAGCCTTAATATGTAATCACCCCTCACAAGGACAAACCAACATGTGCTTTATCGCGCTTACGATATGTTCTGTTGGGGCATGTAATTTGTAATGTGTGGGAAACAGTCGCGCGATGCGTTCTTTAAGGTGTTGTAATGGTCCAAAGTTCCCAGAATGTAACGCGGTTGTAACAACATAGGGTCGTAGTCAAGGTTTCACCATCCCGTGAACAGATTCTGTTACGTTTGCGGCACTCCGGGCGGGAAACCCGAACCCGAAAGGCTAAACCAACACCAGAATGTAATCCCCTCCCCTAATCTTAAGCCCCGCCCAACCCCCCTATCTTAAAGCTGTTGCTGCTCAGTTGAACACACATCCAATGGAGCCCCTTGAAAGCGGGAGCGAGCATAACATAATCAAAGGAGTTTAGGCTTTAGGGTTTGGGTTTAGATTCTTATAAGGTTTGGGTTTAGGGTTTAGGTTTTGGGTTGAGGGGGTTTAGGGTTTAGGGTTCAGAGTTCTCGAGGTCTTGGGTGCTGAGCCCCTCCCCCTCTCATGCAACAAGGTTTCAACATTTTGCGTTGGCATGCTCTGGCAGCTATCACATCAACCGTTCCCAGCTTTTCCTTTTCTTGTGGAAACATTGACGAAAGACATCAGTTCACGCTAGCCTCGCGTGGAGTCGTTTGGGGTTGAGATCACGATTGCTGACACACGCCCTACGAATCCAGCAGGGGTTGTTTCATGTAAGTCCAGCTGAGGCTTCACGTTGCAAGTTTGCCCTCGTGGCCACCTTTTGCGTTAGCCCAAACCAACGTAATGTGTTCGTTGCAAGGATTGCGCATAGTGATGCGCCACTCTTTCTAGCGTGGCTCCTTCTGCCTAACCATTCCAACAATTCTATGACAGGAGGATGTCTGGCACACTTCACCTCATCCGGAACAGATCTATGATTTCACTCGTGGTCTTTTGCTTTTGAAGGCTTCGTTTGTCGCCAATCTTCAGAGCAGGTTGAATTTGGGACAGTAAGAAAACGCCTATCTGCAGACGAAGCAGCAACCAAGCACACACTAAAACATTTTCATGAAACTACTGTGGGATGTGAATGGTCGTAGGTGACAATCAATTCAGGTCACGATTGACCCCAAAGGTCCAAGTACCTTCGTATATATCAAAGGTAAATAGGGATGCCTGGGGATTCTACAAGGATATACAAGAGGGGCCACTTAGGGGTATACAGGGGGATGGAAATGACCACGGACACCCTGAAACCCTTAACCCTAAACCCTGAAACCGTAAACCCTAAAAACTTTAAACCCTAAAAACACCCTTAAAACAAAAAAACAAACTTAAAACACTTCACCAAACAAAAGCTAAACCCTAAACCCATAAACCCTCAACCATCAAACGTCAACCCGAAAGTCCAACTTCCAGGAGTCCGGTCTCTTGGAATTTCTATCGCGGACCCTAAGCCCTAAACCCCTGAACCCTAAAACCCTCAAACCCTAAAACCCTAAACCCTTAGCCAAAAAAAGCTAAACCCTAAACCCTGCCTGTTGGAATTTCTATCGTGGAGCTGTACCGCAGACACCGAAATGCCTGTGGCAAACCCGATCTTCCAGATTCAGGGTGTAGGGTTTTGCTGCTTAGGGTTTAGGGTTTGGGGTTTAGGGTTTCAACTTAAGGTTGGGGGTAATCTAAACCTTAGGTGGACACCCCACCCTGTAACAGTGGCTAGAAGGGATACTGAGGATGACATTAGGGTCCAATTGATTTCCTATTATACCACTATTACAGGGTGGGGGTCCTCCTAATGTAGACACATAATGAATAACCCCGCTCTCCTCGATAGGGATTAGATTCAGGCCCTTATAAAAGCACGATATGTGGGCAACTGAAAATGATGTGCAAATCACCCTCAGCTTGGAGTGTTTGGGGAGCAAGCAGCCCAAAGCTGGGGTCAGGGTTTATTTAGGGTTTAGGGGTTTAGGGTTTAGGGCTTAGGGTTTAGAAGTCCCATATCGATCCTATACACCACTCTGATAACGTGTAGAAATCTGATGGTTGAAGTACTACCCTCCTGTGCACTACCAGCCTATGGTACAACATGGTACGGCGATACCCCTAGGGGCTGCAGAAACCAATCTTCAGAAACGTGTCTGGAACACAGGTATGGACCGTTTGTGCAGAATTTGTGAACCTTCCTTTGAGGCTCCCTGTTTAAGTGTTGTCCTTCTTTTGGGTGGGGGTATGCTCTCAGGAATCTGCTTTCCTGTTATCTCAGGAGAGAAGTCAGTACTTCCGCAAGCACAATACAAGTTAAGCCTAAACCTTAGGCAATACAGTTGTTTGTGTTGTCATTTCCATTGCTCTCGATACCCCTAGATAACCCTCCTGGATGTGCCCGCCCAGAGAGCCCAATACAGCTTCATTAAGGAATATACCTTAAGTTATATTAGGCCCCTTAATGTGACTCAAGGTATATTCGTTAATTAAGGGGGATCGGGCCTAAACCCTAAACTCTGATATAAATCTGTTCCTTATTCAAAAGTATTGGGCTCAGTGGGTAAATCCCTGTTACAACCGCGAAGCCAGGCGTTACAGCAGACAAACAACAACAGTTGAACCAAGGGAGTGTTGAAGGAAAAAAAGGGTCCCCAAGGGATAATGGAAGAAAATGCAGACTACTATTTAGGGTTTAGGGTTGAGGGTTGCTAAGGGTCCCAGGACCCAAATAACAGGGCTTCACGGCCCAAAATACCATCAATTCTAGTAGTATTTGGGCCGAATGGTCCAAAAGCCAAAAAGGAAACCCCCCAAACCCACAACTCTGGGTTAAGATGTAGGATCTAAGGACAGACATTCAATAAGTTTATCGCCCCAAGCCGTGAACCCTAAGTCATGAGCCTCTGCAGAAGAGCCAGCAGGAAACGATTGTGAAGTCTTCCGGCTCAGATAGAATTACGAGGCTTGAGGGCTGAAAACAGCCCAAGTAAGTGCGATCAATTGCTCTAAGACCCTGTGAAATGTGTAGTTCTGTTGGTACCCTACCATAAGCCTAAACCCTGAACCCCTAAGACTTCAAGCGGGACAGGGCCTGTTCTGCCTGGTATTCCGCCACTGCAGGAATCTTTGCCTCCGAAGAAATCTGAACTAGAAGTTATGCGCGGGCTTCCGAAAATTCTATTAGACCCTGTTCGGGAGTCTCGGGTTTACATCACCAGGCGTTTAAAAACGAATTATACTCGACAATGACCCTGAAAATTCGGGTTCAGGGTTCGAGTCTGGGGGTTCGGGTTCGGGGGGTTTGGTCTAGGTCTAGAATCCTGATGGGATATTGGTGTAATATTGTATCAAATATGGAGTATAAAAAAGAGAATGGAAGCTACTATAATGGGTTTAGGGTTTGGGGCTTATGTTTTGAAAACCCCTCACGCCCATGTGGCGACGGATGAAAGCATGCAGTTCAGGGTTGAGGTTTTGGAGCATCTGCTGAACCACATTTCATCTTCAGGTTCGGGGGCTGGGGGTTAGGGGATTTTGGTCTTCCCTGCCTAACCGCTGCATGGGGTCATGGGGCCATGAGGTTTCTTGCATGCTATTGCAAACCCCAAACTAAAAACATGGGAAGGTATACTGACAGACGGGCTAAAACCCTGACACCCCAAGGCATGAAACTCCAAAATGAACGCCTTCCATAACTTCCCAACTCAACTCTTTCCCTAGAGATCCATGTATTTAAATAATCCCTACATTGGGCCCCAAAGTCTGTAAACATTACCTACATTGGGTTATTTGGATCCCTAGAGTGT
>CAJNIZ010045002.1:22485-36321 GCA_905231905.1 Symbiodinium pilosum
CCTATTCTTGGGGTCCTTGGACCCTTAGGGTCACGTACCACCCCTCGCCAGTCCTTCCCGTAAGGGTTTAGGGTTCATTACCATTACTTAGGGCTTGTGGGTGGGCAGGTCATCTTGAGTTGGAAATTTCGACATTTGAAATTGTTAAGATTAAGGAAATTTGAGAACCCTAAGTAATGGTAAGTTTATATGGGTTTGAGGGTTTAGGGTTTGGGGTTCAGGGTTTGGGTCTTGTGTGAGCTTAGGAACCCCAAATCCAAACCCTGAACTACAGCAGGCTTTCAAAGCACTGCGAAAGCCGTTCCAAGGATGAAAGCATGTGAATGCCAGCGCAGACCTAACACCCTGCATATTCGAGTTGAGGGTTTGAGCGTCACTTTCAACTTCATGAGCCCTAAAAACCCTAGCCTCAGAGCCCATTCTTGACGTGCGACTTAGTGGAAATAGGTCAAGGCATCAAGCGCTGAATGCGTCAAGAAATACTAGTAGGCAGCCGGAGAGTGGATTACAGGTTTATCGGGATTATTGTCTGGGGGAATAGATGAGCTACATGAAGGTGCACGGGACTTAGAAATGGTTAGCGGGACATACGTACTGTTCTCATCCCATATACTTAGACAGGGCTCCCATAAGCCTGGACTACAGGGCGTATTAGGTGTTTAGTTTGTAAGGTTTAGGGTTCGGGGTTTAGGGGTATAGCAGGTGGGTAGTTTCCATTGTACCCCGGAAGGGCTTCAATCAGACGTCCCTGCCTCATGGGATTGGTATGGCAGGCCCAAAAGACACTACTCAGCAAAAAAACCTGAAGCTTCAGCCCGACATCGCGAGCCAAAACTCTAAATTCCCGTGCCACAAGGGCCTTGACCTGTATTATCAAACCTTAAACCCTACATCCTGGACCGTGACTCTTTTCAAAGGCCACAAACTCACGAATAAACCCTCTGAGGCGCGCAAATTCCGCAAGCCCGGTATAACCCCTATAAACCCTATCAATCCCTCTGAACTCCATAGACCGCGGTTTAGGGTTTTGGATTTGCGGTTATTTCCACACACCCTTTAAACCCAAAGAAACCCTATAAACCCAAAAACCAACGCTGTAAGCCCAGCCACCGCGAGGGGGGGACCTGGTGGAGTAGAACATAGCTGAGCCAAAATCAGCTTCAGACTAGCAGATGGAGGTTTGGAGGGAGGGGATGGGGGTATAGGGTTTAGGGTGTAAAGTTTAGGATTTAGGGCTTAAAGTTTTGGATTCAGGGTTTAGGGCTTGTAGCTTAGGGTTTTGAGTTTAGGATTCAAAGCTTAGGGTTTAGGGTTGAGCATAGGGCTAGGCAGGGACCCTACTTGGAGGGTTAGGGGGTTTTAGTAAGTAGGTTAAAAAGCCTTATCGTCCATATAGTAAACAATAGTAAACCTAATTCTGTTAAATATGAACCTAATTACTAAGTCCCACTGACCCTCCAAATACACCGTAAACCATTGAATCTGCAACTCTGAGCGTTAAGCATTTTACACTCCAAATCCAGAACCTTGAGCCTTATACGCAAAACCAAATGAGCTATAATCCAAACTCCTAGTATCCCCCTTAATAACCCCTATTAGATCCCCTACGTAACCCACTTTTAGGGAGTTTAAACCCTAATCCCCAAACCGTAATCCCTAAACCCTATATAATCCCCTATACTATAGTAATTCCCTATATAACCCCCCATATAACCCGCCCTTTAAGGAGTTTAGACTATAGCTCAAATGGTGCCGGAACGCAGTCGTGCACCACTTAGGAACCTCATAACACGGTAATTCCTCGGATATATCAGGTGTAGAGGGTTGTGTGAGATCTCCTCCATCCCGGACTTTCGGGGTTTAGGGTTTAGACAGCGGAATCCCGGATTTAGGTTTAGGGTTTAGGGCTTCAGGGATGAGGGTTTAGGATTTAGGGGTTTAGGACTGTAGGGTTTAGGTTAAGGCAGTAACTACGCATGGTGCCACGCAACCCGCCCGCCTGCCGTCAGTGAGGCCGGCCCGTATCTATGCAGCATAGGCTACTATCGTGAAGTTTATCCCTCAGGATCCAAGGACCCAAATAATAGGGCTTTACGGCCTAAACGTTGTAACATTCATGGTATTTGGGCCCTTAAGCCCTGTTAGTTGGATCCTTGGACCCGTAGGGTAAAGTTTAGGGTTTAGGGGTTGCCAAATATTATGACCAGGGAGAGCTACCTGCAAATAAGCACATTTGCACGCAAATATATGACATGCTAGGCTTCTGTCAAGAAGGGGATTGAAGTTTACATCCTAGGACGGTCGAATAGTCACTTATACGAGGGCATTCTTGCCGTAGCGTACCCATCTCACCTGAGTGTAAGCGATTTACTATCACAAGCATTAAACCTTTGGGCAAACCTAGAATATGTAGCGACGCGCCATCACCAGAACACTGCTGACATCACGTGACATAAAGATCTGTCCCCCCATACGTCGTAAATCCCACCACCAAATTTAGTAATGACAATCCAGAGGCCAGAACCACAACTGCAAGCTATATCATTCCTTCTTCGTCCTTGTATAATTACAATTATACATCGTTGATACTCTTCCTTTATAGCCCTTATTGTATAGCACGTAATATCCCACAAGAACGAGGGAAACACTCAGGCCGACCATTACAAATTTTGAATATCATCCCACTATCAATGCATGGCACCACCACCACCACCACCACCACCACCACCACCACCACCACCACCACCACCACCACCACCACCACCACCACCCAAACTGACAAGGAACCTACAGGCCTCCTCTTACAAGACACTAACACCCTAAACCCTGCACCCAAAACCCTAAAGGACTGTGGCCCTTGTAGAGCACCATCTGGACTATCCCAGGACTGTTAGCGCTTCACCCTAGCCTAAACCTCCTGAAGCTTACTCCCAAGGTCTCTGAACAACTAAAAGCGGAAACCATTAAAAAACAACAACAACATTTACCCCACATAAACACTAAAACACTGCGCACCAGATCTTTTACCAGATCTTTTAACTCCAAACTCCTGAACCCTAGGTCGAACCACTAGTCACCACACTGTTGGCCCAAATCCTAAGTCCACAGCCCCAAACCCCGAAATTCCAGATTCTGGAACTCACTCCTTAGACTCCAAATCCTAAAGCCAAAATAAACAAAACCCTAAACTCTTCATACTCAACATGAACCCCTGAATCCAAAAATCTTTAACTCCAAGATCACCAGTCCTTGAGCCACAGGCGGGTAAGGTTTAGGGTTTAGGATATAGTGTTTGGGGTTTAGGGGTTTAGGGTCGAGGATATAGGGTTTACGGCTTCTGGCTTACGGTTTAGGGTTTAAGGCTTAGGGTTGAGTGTTTCGGGGCTAGGGTTTTGGGTATAGGGTTGAGGGGCTAGGGTTTTTGGGTATAGGGTTTAGGTGCTAGGCTTTTGGGGTTAGGGTATATGGTTTAGGGGCTGGAGCTGTTTGAACCTCTACGCCGGATGGAGGCAATCTTGCAGCATCCCCCCGGCTAGCAAAAAAAAACTGTAAAAGACCCTGAACCTGGAGCCTGGAGCCTGGTGCCAGCGGTTTAGGGTTTAGGGTTTGTATAATTTAAATTCCCAATTTAAGGCCATTTTGGTACAGTTCCCTATACAAACCACCATTTAGGGTGAGGTCGGATGAGGTCGCTTTAAATTGCCCAGGTGCACAATGATTTAAGGTTTCGGGCTTGAGCATTCCGGGCAAGATTTCGGCAAAATTGTCCTCAGTGGTTTCCTGCTGTGTCACCACCGGTGCCGACAAAAAAGGTGAGGGGGATTTGGCTTTAAGGACATCTTTGAGCAGTGCAAGATCTCCTCAATGAACAGTGGCAGCCAGGGCTTGGGCGTTAGGTTATGCATAACCCAAATTACCACCTCACTTCCAATTGCTATTCCATTTGACTCTCCATTATCGGGCGGTAATATGCCCCTAAACCCAAACCCCTTCAATAAAACAGTTTTGCATTAAATTAAGGCTTGACGGTTCAGTGATTTTTGAGTTTAGCCATTTTGAGCTTTAAGGAATCAAGCTGGGGGATCTTGCCCTAACCCTAAGCCCCGTACCATGCAGGCAGCAGTCCCAAAACCCTAACCCTAAACCTTGGAATATTGCCTGCATAAAATCGTCCTGCCCTTGTGCGGTTGGCGCCAACTGTCTCTGGGTTTAATACCTTTTTCTAAGGGGCTAAGGGTTTAGGGGTTTAGGGAAAGCCTGGTTGGGGACTACTAAGCGCATGATATGGTCCTCTCACGACTCCCGGGCGACCCTAACTCTCAACGCAAGGGTGTAAAGTCGCCACTTAGGAAGTTCTAAGTTACAAGGGTGATTGGGTTCACAGTGAAGCTTGACTGCATGTGTTTTTGCGGGGGAGGAAAGCTGCTTAAGGACGACATCCAAAACTTCAGACGCCGAACCAAATCATTCTAAACCCAAGGCTTGGGGATGAGGATTTAGGCTTCAGGGTTTAGGGTCTTCAGACGCTGAACCAAACCAGTTGTAGGGTTTCGGGTTGAGGGCTTCAACATCGTCAGTAACAATATGGCTACCTCAAAGTCCTTCTACCACGACAGGCTCATATAGCCTGTATTCTTATCATACTTAGGCCGCGATGTTCCCCTGCTTGAAAACCTGAACAGTGCCTTAGGGTATGTTTCTGACATTTCCTGTAGGACCCGTGCCGTTCCGTCATTCTGGCATGGCTCTCCCCACCCACTACTTACCCTAAGGGTCCAAGGACCCACACAATAGGGCCTCAGGGCCCAAATAGCATGAATAATATAGTATTTGGGCCCTAAAACCCTATTATATGGGTCCTTGCACCCTAAACCCTAAACCCTAAATAGTACTTTCCATCTTCTTTTCCAATCATATTAATGGTCTTATTTGGGTCCTTGGACCCTTAGGGTTAAGGGTCATCCTTCTAGCTTTCAGAGCTTAAGACGCTGGCTAAAGGCTTTAGATCCCTTAAAGCCTCCTACTTGGAGGGTCCGGGGACTTAGTAAGGAGGTTAAAAAAACCCTATAAATCCATATACTAACCCTAGTTATCCTAATTATTAACCTACTTACTAAGTCCCCCTAAGCCTCCAAGTAGCCGAGCCCAAGAAGTGAGCACGAGGGGTCCTAGCTCGGGAACAAGGAACTACGTGGCACTTAGGACCCTCACGTTTAGGAGTTTAGGGTTTAGGGTTACTAAGGCTTTACCCATAGGTACCTATAATGGGAGGATACGGGAATCCCAAAGGGTTAAGGGCCTAAGGTCCAAGCTAAGTCCCAAGGAGAGAGATCCACACAGTTTCAATAACTGGCTGAGGTCCTCAGAGCTTGACAGAACCTCCCAACTATACTCTGTTAAGACTGGACTACAGACTAAACTACAAGAGACCTTGGAACCCTAAACCGTGAATCTACGACCCTAAAAGAAAGCACCTGTACTTGAACACCCACTTCAACACTCGATGGGAAGTCAGCGCCACCATGTGCGCAAAGTCTGAAATATACCCTAAACCCTACTTGAACCCCAAGAGTGTGCAAAATAATGGCCCCAGACTCCCAAAACAGGCGAGTTGATCCATTCTATTTCAAACTTTGAAGGTCCAAGTAACCCCTTAACAAACAACATGAACATGACAGGTTCATGGTGTAGAGTTAGGGTCTCCAACTGAGTTCAAGCCGTCGAGATTGAACAGCCCAGCGATATATTGGGGTTACATATGGTATTTTGAGGTTATATAGGGGGGATATAGGGGTAAGATTAGAATTATATTTTGGTTATATGGGGACACCGGAAAAGAAAAGGGAAACTCTAAACCCTAAACCCTAATACTATAATGGGGTTACATAATGCATTTAAAACTACGGGATCCGTTTCTTGGAAGCTTCCCCAACAGTTTAGGGTTTAGGGTTTAGAGTTTAGGGTTGAGGGTTTTAGGGATGTAGGGTTTTAGGGTTTTAGCGTTTAGGTTTAGGGTTTTGGGCGTTTAGGCTTTAGGGTTTAGGGTTCCCAAACAACATCGTTGATACTGGAAGCCTTGCATCACCTTAGTATGTTACATTACCACAATTCGCAAGGCTAAAGCTACTGAGGGTCGTGCAAGACTTTTCGTATCCACGGTAACCCCCACTCTGCGAAGAAGGTTCATCAAACAGCACCAAGCTCCCCAAAACTCTTGCAAAGCCCCTATGAGTGCACGTCTCCTAAGGATCCAAGGACCAAACAATAGGGTTTTAGGGTCCAAATACTATACTATTAATGGTATTTGAGACCTAAAACCCTATTATTTGGGTCCTTGGACCCTTAGGGGTCTCTTTTACATGTTCCGGCCTCCAGATCCCCTTGTCGGTTGCCAGGCGCGTCGTTAACAGGAGTATTCCCTCTGGGGCGGAGGGTTTAGTGCGACGCTGGCGGCAGGGATTGGCTAGCTCATTTACATCCAGGACAGCATGGCACGGAGCAACAATGTCTTCTATGATATCAGCTGTAGAGAGCCGCAAGATATTGCCAGGTTACAATATTGCTTGGGCTTTCACTACCTAAGTTTAAAGCACTATTCCATCCGTAACCAAATTCCTTATTATAGGGTACCATCAATATTTGCAGCTGTTTATTCCTCGTTGGGTTTGACCCTAAACCCTAGACCCCCTAAACGCATAGTAGAAACAGTGATGAACTCCGACCGAATGGTTTAGTTGCAAAAAAAGCTTAGCTCTGCTCATTTTTTGCGCCTCCATTACGGCCAAAAGGTTTAGGGTTTAGGGACTACAGGCGCAACAGAAAATTTGCTTGAACTTTGCATCAGCAGGGATTGACCCTCAACAACGTGCTAGACACTACGCGGGCACTTTAAGAAACCCTAAACCTTAAACCCTAATCCAGACAGGCAGTATAAATGGGATTCTAATATTACGGCCCTCAAAAGTAATCATGGGCCTACACTAAGCCTTAAACCGTAAACAGCTACCTCAGCTTGACGAAGTCCTCACTCCTTAGTGCTAAGGGCCCCTAGTCCCCCTTAAGTAGATAGAATATGGCTTTGCGTATATCATAATAAGATCCTCATATGGCCCATATTCTATCTACTTAAGGGGGACCATGCACCCTTAAACCCTAAACAAGGACCATAAAGACAACAAGGAGATCGCAGGTTCGAGTCTCGAGTTTACCGGCCTAATAGGGCTGATTTGGGGAAACAGGTCATCATTTCTTTGAGCAGCATGGAGCCGCACAACCTTGAGGTAAAGGCTTGATCTCGCAAGCTGAATAACTACAGATATAAGATATGACGTCGACGTCCACTTGAGGCATACCGGTATACCCTATATCGGGAGTATACGACTATACAAGGCTACGGTCGAGGTCTACTTGAAGCATACCCTATATCGGAAGTATACAAGTCTAGGTTCCCCAGTAACCCCTTAATAATAATGGTACCCTTTTTCTTAATGATCAGCCTTAATAAGGCGACCCCAAAATAAATAAGGGAAAAAGGGTACCACTGGGGTACCTACAAGTAATCTAGTACTGTAGTAGTGGTAGTTATGTCAGCCCCAAGGCTCCATGGCGCGGTAACACCAAGACTACTACTGCCCTGCAAGAGTGACGCTTACTAACTAATCCCTACACTCTAAACCCATAAAACCCTTAGGGTTTAGGGTTTAGGGTTTGGGGTAACCCCTGAAACCCTAAATCCCTAAACCCCTAAACTCTAATTCACTCCAGCATGAGAAGAAGTCAGCCTGAACCCCGAACCATACTCGAAATGATTTGGGTTGGGCCCCCACCCACTAATAGTGGTATAGGGTTCAGGGCTAAGGGTTTAGGGCCACTAAAAACGGTATACTAGGACTTTACAAGGACCCTAATACCATTACCATTACCTCTTGTGGTCATTATTAGTGGGTGAGGGGCCCAACTTAAGAAATGCAGGCCAACGCTACGCATCCCAGAGATAACAGTTGGAGCTGCAGGGCTGAAGCTTTAGCATTTTAGGGCTTACTCTAAGGGATTTGGAACCCCAGTAGAAATTATAATTTCAGCTAAATGTTAGGATTCTAGGTAACAGAAATTAAAATTATTTTCAGGAACCTTGTAGCTTATGCCTCTTTAGGGTTTAGGGTTTAGGGTTTAGGACAAACAGTTCACCCATCAAACCTACGGCTTTTCAGGCTGTAGGGTTGAGGTCTCCGGTTTCAGAGGGTTCGCGGGAGGGGGCGTTCTGCGGACCTCCACGCCCCGAGGGTTTGTGGGAGGCACGCTTTACTTCAATCGCGCTTCAAGCTCCATGACTGGCTCCTTTAATGGTAAACACAATGCCAATATATGTGAGGGTTGATGTGGAACCATCAAAATTAGGCCCTAAACCCGAAACCCTGAACCTGCAAGCGCATTGTCGGATGTACTTGAGTGGGGATTAGGGTTTCGCCTGTAAGACTCATGACTTTTCGGTTGAAGGCTTGAATCATGGGGCCTTGATTCTCGAGCAATGACAAGCTCCTCAATTTTCAAGCTACAGTAATTCCATAAACCTAAATGTGAAGTCATGCTCAGCAATTTCCTATGTAAACTTCAATTTGGGGTGATGTCGAGTGAGGTTGAAACAGTAGCTTCCGTAAGCCCAAAATCCTAAACCACGTCAATCTGGATTGACCCCTGAAACTGTTTGAAAGATATTAAGATATAGGGTCCCCTCTTAAGGCCATAAGGGAAAATGTTAAATATCCCAAGGGGCCCGCCTAGCAATGCTTCAGGGAGCCAGTCAGAGCGCTCATTCTCACAGGACTGCCCGAGTTCCCCGGAGTCAGCCGTTCGAGTCAGGCGCACTCCCAGATTTGCTAGTCGGAAGGAGGCTGAGCGCTGGAGAATGCTGCAAGGTTTACGTTTATTGCGTTTAGGAAAAGCCTTTATATATGCATATACCCGTGTACATACGTATATATGTGTGTATATATATATATAAAAACGAACTTCTGGAATTCGGGCATAAATGTATATGGTGCAGTGCTAGCCAGCCCCACCCCCCCCACCCCTCCCGCCGACATGCAGCATCCTTGTGATGGGCAACATCAAAAACAATGACAATTCGCGGATTGTGATTAGGATACGCACCATCTTTGTGAGCGTTGGCATTTTTTCAAGATTGCGACATCAAACGTGGCAACGGACCCATCCCTGTGACTGTTGGCACTGTTGAGATCTTTTGACATCTGCAACAGGAAAAATTGTGACAGTTACGAGGATTGTGAACAGGACACCCACAATTCTTGTGACTCTTGGCACTTTTGAGATCTTTGACATCAAAACACCATGACAGTGACGAGAATGGCACCTCCGAGGCATACAAAAACGACACTTACGAGGATCCCGACCTGGACACGCACTATCCCTGTGAATGTTCACACTTTCGAGAGTCCGGGGCTGGCGGTGCAGGGACCATACCATGGGGAGGGGGGTCCAGTCAACACGGGACACGATGCTATTCTTGTATGTACTGTTGAAGTTCAAGTTTTACGGCTGAGCAGGCAGGATTTGGATTTGGGTTCAGGGTTGAGCTTGGAGGGTGCAGCAGGCTCATGACAAAACAATGTTTTGAGGGGCTTAGAATTCAAGGTGTAAGGTTTAGGGTTCGTCCAAAACCCTTGTAAAAATCGGGGGGCGGGGGGGTGGAGGGGCGGGAAATGTGTAAGCCCAAATACTATGATCCCTAGTCTAGGAGCTTCTCAATAATAATGAGGACACGTGATTGTTAAGCCCGAAAATGGACCTTTGTAAGACTGAAACATACCCCGTCACCAGGCCCGATACACACGCTGATACATACACCGAAACATACGCCTTAAACCCCAGCTGCAAACAAAAGCCGGTTAGCGAAGCTAACCAAACAGCCGTAGCCCGCCTTAATCTCAAGGCCTAAATTACTGGACCTAGGGTTAAGGGTTTAGGGTAGGCTTTGGGGTCCAAGGAGTATACTGTAGTATGATTACATGAGCCATAGTGTAAACTCCGAGCATCCCCCTTAATAAGCCCTATCATCCTCCCTTACATAATCCCTTTTAAAGGAGTTTAGGCTATAGTTCACATGAGGAGCAGGGAAATATTTCAGGCTTCTACAATAGCCTTTGGGAGTTTGGCCAATCCGCAGACCCTCGCCACACCTCCTCCCTGGGCATCTAAGCCTGCTAGACTTCAAAAGGAGCCAGGATCTAAGCCCTAGGTAAGTTTTTTTCGCAACAAACAGTCTAGGGCTTAGGGAATCTACGACTCTACATCTGAACCCTAAACCTTGCTCTAAAGGCAAAAAAAGCCTATGGCAGTTGCACCCGTGGTCTCCCCTAAACAAACATGGAAGCTGATGTGGTTTAGATTTAGAGGGTTCAGGGTTTTTGGCAGAACAATAGGATTAGTCGGGCAACGTTTGAGATTCGATGTTAATTTGGGAGACTGTCTTTTCATGGTCGATGGGTTGAGCATTTTAAGGTTTCAGGCCGGATTTCATGATACAAGTCTAGAGTATTGTTCTAGCCCAGGGTTTACGGTTGAGAGTTCAGCCAATACAAACAATAGGCAGCCACCTTGGTCTATTGGAGGCAAAAGGCGTAAGGTTAAGGGCTGAAGTCCAAATGCGGGCAGGGACACGCAATGCTCCTGCTCACAAGGGGGTTTCCCAAAACTAGGGGTACCGTTTTGGGAGTCCCCATAATAAGGGCTTATGGTATTTTGGGGCCTATATTGGGTCCCCCTATTTTGGGAAACTGCCACATAAGCTACAAGGGTTCCTATCAGCATGTGAGGGACTATACTAATTAACTACTAGGGGGACCCCTATGTCCAGCCTTATTGGCCCCTTGGTGGGCCTAATATTCAAAGTAACTGACATGCCCCAACTAAGATGCAGCCTAAAAGGGGCGCTATTTGTCCCCCGAACCCTAAGCACCTTTGAACAAAGGCCTATGTAGAGCTCCCGCGTTAGTTTGGGGGGAAGGTTGATGCCAGGGCTTCTACTGGAGCCCTAAACCCTAAACCCTGGACCATTTTTTAGGGTTTAGGGTTGATCTCCTTTGGAGTCGTGTTAACAGGCAAAGCCTTTCCCAATTGGGGCTTAGGGTTTCGGGTTATGGCCTGCGTACTTGCTTCAGCACCCCAGATCCCTAAAGGTTCAGAGTTTTACGGTAAACAGCCTAAGCCCTAGGAACCTTTCAACCCCAAACCCCTAAACAACAAAGTCTAAACCCTAAACCCCAAACCCCTAAACAACAAAATCTACACCCTGCACCCTAAACCTCAAACCCCTAAACAACAAAGTCTAAACCCTACACCTCTAAGTCCCTAAACAACAAAGTTCGAATCCTAAACCTCTAAACTCCTAAGCAGGAAAGAACTCAATTTTCAACCTGAAGCTCCAACCCTTATTGGCTCAGGTCATCATTCAGGGATCCCTACCTTACTGGCTTCAGGCTTAGGGTTTAGGGCTTAGGGTTCAGGGCTTAAGGTCTACTTAAGGCTTAGGGTTTAGGGTTTATGGAGATATGCAAGCTGTGATATTTGAACCCTAAGCCCTTGTGTTGAGAGCTTCGGGTTCTGAGGATTACTGGTGATTAGGCGGGGGGGGGGGGGGGGCAGTGAACCTGCGTTTTAGGGCTTAGGATATAATCCCTGAACCCTTATTGGCATTGACTTCCCGAGTCTAAACCCTGAACCCTAAACCCCAAACCCTAACCCCTAGTAAGCTACAGGTGCCCTCTAGGCAGGGCTACTTAGAATAATTTCAATTGCCAATTTCATGTCATTTTGGTACTACGCCCTATGTAAACCACCATTTAGGGTGAGGTCGGTTTAAACCCTAAACCCTCTAGGGTAGGAAGGATGCCCTGCTGTGGAGCTTAAAGCCCTCAATTACACCCTGCTTAGAGGCTTCGGGGGCCTAGTTTGGGATTAGGGTTTATACTCCCCCGTAATTAAGTAGATAGAATATGGGGTATACGGGGATGATATACCCAAAGCCAAATTCTATCTAAAGGGGGACTATACTTTCAAGTGCCTAGTTAGGGTTACTTGGAGGGTCAGGGGGACTTAGTAAGTAGGTTAATAATTAGGATAACTAGAGTTACTGTGCGGGTTATAGGGGTTATTAACCTACTTATATACTAAGTACCCCTGACCCTCCAAGTAGGGTTTAGTTTCAAATCGGGTTTCCAGGTTGCGCAGATTTAGGGATCCCTGAATCTTGAAATGCACAATGCGGGAACCGTTCGCACCGCATACACTAGCCACAAGAGGTCCGCGGGCGAACGTTGGCTTTCAAGAGGCCCGGGTTTAAGGGTTTAGAGTGTAGGGTTTAGGGGTTAGGGTTTAGGGTTTAGGGGTTTCGGGTTTAGGGATTAGGGTTTAAGGTTTAGGGCTTAGGGGTTTAGGGTTTCAGGATTCAGGGGTTATGACGTACTATCCCAAAAAGGAACTACGTGGGAGGGTCTGGGTTGTTTCAGGGTTCAGGATCCGGGAATCCCAAATCCCGAGCACGAAATCCAGGATCCAGGGGCTCAGTGGTTTGGATTGCGAGCAGCATCCACAAAAATCCCCTTTACCTCAGTAATTTGACATATCCCACTTCAGGTAGGGCTTGGGCCTTAGGATCTAGGACGGGAACCCGCGGAACCCTTGCGTAGAGTGTCCACACTGTGAGGGTCTTTTCCCTCGGTTTTGGCACGTACCCCAGCGTAACAGCCAGAATCCAGGCCACAACTTCAGAGGCATTCTTACTTGTTTTAGGGTTTAGGGTTGGGTTTAGGGGTCTAGTGGTTTAGGGTTGAGGAGTTGAGAGATTTAGGGCTCTAGCCGGCAGGCATATAAAAATGAAATGCAAACTGCGGCCTCATTGGCATGTGCATATATATATATTATATCCTAAACCCTAAACCCTTAAGACCATGCTTAGCATGTTCCATCCCGTCCTACGTTTTCAAGGTTTAGGGTCTAGGGGGTTTCTTTTTGACATTTCCGATAAGGGCGCCCCCAACAAGAGAGACCGGCGCGCTTTTTCCAATCCATGTCTTGTGAGATCTCAACACGATATTCTTCAAAAAACCTAAGTCTGAGAACCCTGAACTCCAAACCTGAAACCACAAAAACGAACATCTCTTAACCTGAGCTCTCAAAATCCAGCCGCCGGGATGGTTGGGGAAGGGTGAACGACATGAAGGGGCTTTGAGGAGTTGAGGAGATGCACGTTGTAGTCAAGAATGACAAGGGACCTTAAACCCCCCGACCCGTTTCAACGAATAAAAGTATGAATGCTACTACAAGTAATAATAACAAAGGTAATAATATCAAGAATGCTAGTACTAGTAGTACTACAGATACCCATGAGAATCTGAAGGATACTAGCATAAACTTTTTTATAAACCAATTATAGTACTTCATACTCTTTTGCTGGTACTACTATCCATCATACTACCCTAAACCCTAAACCCAAAACCTCGAACTTTGAGCTTTAGGTTGCGAACCTGTTAAGATAGGAGGCCTCTTCGGGGTACCAGCACCAACGAACCTGTGGCGATGTTGCAAAAGTCCCTGCTTCTCTCCATATGGGCTATAGTCTAAACTCCTAGTATCCCCCTAAAAAACCAAACAGCACTTCAAAATTCGCCGAGGCATCCAGCCTCAGGGCGTTCAGATCCCTTTAAAAACCCCGGCCTGGCTTCGTGGGTGGCCTAGTCCAGCCTGACGCCCTGCAGGCCCCTGGAGGCCCCTGGAGGCTCCTGGAGGCCCCTGGAGCCGCCTGGAATGGCCTGGAAGCGC
>CAJNIZ010045002.1:36366-46969 GCA_905231905.1 Symbiodinium pilosum
TATGGCTGACAATATATACTATGTCTTATTTATGGGTTTTGCGTTTTGGGTACCTAAATCCCCAAACCCTAAGAACGCCTACCAACCCGCAAGACGGAACCCTAAACGCAAGGTCCGAACGCTGGCCCCCAGCATTTTCCCCACCGGTTTCCTGGGTCCTACTTGCGCGTCCCTAGTTGGACTTCTAGGGGTTTATTGTGCATGTAATAGGCCTATGATTGTATCTATATACCTAACTTAAATACCTGTATATCTATAATTACATGTTCCTACAGTGGGAAGCCCCGCCAGCCGAGGCGGGCGCGCGCTAGCGTTTACAATAAAATCCGTTATAGCCCTAAACCCTAAGCCCTTAACCCTAAAGCCTAAACCCCAAACCCTAAACCCCAGACCCTAAACCCTAAACCCCAAACCCTAAACCCTGAAGCCTAAATCCTCAACCCTTGTAGAACCTCACTAAAAGGAGTTTAGGCTATAGCTCGCAAACAGGCCCAGTCTATTGGAGAGCTCTAGGAGTGGCAGCCCATGTCAGTTTTGACTGCATCGTAGATAGAATATGGCTTTGGGTATATTATAATAACATCCTCGTATACCCCAAATTCTATCTAATTAATGGGGACTATAGGACTATGGGCTTAGGCAAAATAATCATGCCTGCCCAGTACCTCCTCTGGCTGATCCGGGGCGACAGGTCTGAACTTTATCATTCAAGGGCCATGCCATATATTATCATATTCCTACCTAAGCTCTAAACCATGTCAGTTGCTCCAAGGACCCTTCTAGCTCAGGCTCTATAAGAAGCTCCATACAACTGAACCTGAACCCTAAACCCCTAAACCCACCCTGCCAGCTACATGCCCCAGGACCGTAAGGGCTTCATTTCCGGAATACCCTGCCCCAACTAACATGGAAGCCCCAAAAAGGCCCTAAACCCTAAACCCTTTAGGGTTTCGGTTTAAGGTTACTCCTTTGCAGAAAGGTACCTTTATTTATGGACCTTCCTATTAGGGCACTCGGACACTTATTTCAAAGTAGGGCATGTTCGTTGCTTAGGAGGTCCCTAAACCTTACCCTAAACCCTAAACCCCAAACCCCAAACCCCTAAACCCCCAAAACCCCTAAACCCCTAAAACCCTAAGACCCTAAAACCCCAAGCCCACAGGAATCAAAGGAGAAAACAGGGACCTAATGACTAAACCCTAAACCCTACACACTAAACTCTAAAACCCTAAATAGGAATCAAAGGAGACCTAAACCCTAAATTCCTCAACCCTAAACCCTAAATAGTAGTTTCCATTCCATTATCCCTATATAACTCTAATATTACCCCAATATTATCCCAATGTAACCCCTCATATAACCCCAATATAACCCCAATGGGAATGGGATGCCCTATTCAAAGGAGACCACAGGGACGCAATGACATCGTCACATTTCATCCGGCTGCTCCGCTCAAATGGAAGTTTCCCAACGAGGGAGGGAACCAGTCTGTCAAAATGGAAACATCCCCAAGGAAACCAAGGGTTTTAGGGTTTAGGGTTTAGGGTTTAAGGTTTTGGGGTTTAGGGTTTAGGTCTGTCAAAATGGAAACACCCCGAGGAAACCAAGGTATAGGCAGGGGGGTTCAACAAGTTGCACGGGTCCCTTTTTGAACTGAATGCTCCCATCTATGAGGGCCCCCAATAGGGACCTGTAATCTTTGGAAACCGCCATATTAAAATCGTCATCGCGAAAAATCGGAGAACCGCACGAAGAAACAACGGCGCCCATCTGACAACCGTCCATGACGAGGGCCAGCCTACAGGTTTCAATATTCAAGGTGTAGACCGACGATAGATGCATATGGGTGTTTCCCAACATGAGAACCTGGGGGTCTGCTTAATAAGGATTATAATTTGCTGGGGCCTATGATGGGGTCGCACTGTTTTGGGAACCGGTCATAACATAGAAGCCATAAGTCAAACATAGCTACGGGAAACTCAGATGCTTGAGGCAACGTCCTCCGACATAATTTCACTAGGCATGCTTGAGGTACAGCCAAACCCCTGGACCTGAACCCTCACCCCAAACCCTAAACCCTAAACCCAAGCCCTGGGGACCCTAGACCCTAAACCCTAAACCCAATTGGGGGTCTAGGCCCCTTCTCTCCAAAACTAACACTCCCAAACCCTGGTGCCCTTACTGCAAACAAGACCTAACCCTTTGAAGCCTAAACCCTAGAACCCTCAAACTCCTACAGCCCAGACCCCTGAACCTCTGAACTCCTGAACCCTCGACTCCCACTGCCAGAATTCAAGGGCTCCTAGTAGTGCCCTAGACCCTAAACCCTAAACCCTAAACCGTGTCCGGACCATACACTAAAAGGATTTTGCTCACCAACCTTCAAAGCCTAGGACCGTGGTGTACTCACATGAGCTATGGGGTTTAGGGTCTAGGGTTTAGGGTTCCTAGTATCCCCGTTGATATCCGTTACAGTAGTTCCCTATAGCACCGCCTTTATAATACCCTTTAAGGAGTTCAGACTATAGTACACATGATAGCTAGAGGGTCCAAACTTTGGGGCTCGGGGCCACCAGAATCGTCATGCTACTCGAACCTTAGAAACCTAAACCCTAAACCTTAAACCCTGGAACCTGAAGCCTTAAATCCTAAACCCTAAAACCTTAAGCCCAAAACCCTAAAACCCTAAAGACCTGTGAAGAAAGGGGCCGAAAGGCGCGACCAGCACAAACGATGCTGGCTTCATGCTCTACAGGTCCGCCACAAATCAGGTATACTTTAGGTCAACCCCTTACCCAGTAATAGTGACCGTAAGGGATAATGGTGATTATGCTAGGGATTCCTAATATACCACTATTCCAGTGTGGGGGGGGGTCCACCTACGGTATATTGCAAAGAACAAGTGTCGTCTACACCGTTTTCAAAAGAGACTGAAAGATATTTCCTGGCTAGAACTGGGGCTTTGGCTTCGGGTCTAGGGATTGTGCAGGCACAGCCCGCTTGGGATCTTTACAGACGATGGCCCTGCATCGTTTTGGAGTGCAGGGAATCTGATCTTAGTGCTCTACTTTGATTAGGCTGTAGGGTTTAGAGTTGAAGGCATGGGTCATTATAAGCTACTGTCCACTGTACATATCATCGGATTATAATACTCCTACGTCCCGAGTTTATAGCCAACTCGCCACGCTTACATGCAGCACTTAGTGCCCTGGAGATACAAGGGGACTTTCAGGGACCCCATTCAGCATATACTGCATTTTCGTAATTTTGACAAACTCTCGTAGCGCACCATACCGGCGACAGAAACAAGAAGAAGGGGGGTTTTCATAGATTGGGGGCTATAATATATGGGAGTTTCCCAGAACTTGGGGTACCTTTTCGGGGTCCCTATAATGAGGGATATCACATTTTTGGGTCTATGTTGGGGTCCCCCTATTTTGGGAAACTACCATATAGCCCCAAACTCTAGTCCCCGAGACGAATTCTCCAGAAAGGGACCTCCACTTGGTTTAGGGTTTAGGGTTTAGGGTTTAGGATTTAGGGTTTAGGGGTTTAGGGTTTAGGGTTTAGGAACCCCATGCTAGCTAAACCTGATCCGAGTAAGCCTTTTTGAGGGAGGCACGGTAATCAAGAGCACATCGGGCTTAGGGTAGCGTAGAGCCGAAAATCTGAGGCTTACGTGGTCTGTTGCAGTACGCAAATAATCTTACACACGCTACTTGGGGGGGTCAGGTAGGTTGGGGATAGCCAGGGATACGATATGGAGTACAAAGGTGATTCACCTACTTACTAAGTCCCCCTCGCCCTCCACGTAGGTACCGGGCAGTGAAGGTAAGCACCAAAATCAAGACCACTGAGATCTTAACTAAAGCTCGCAATTGAGAGTGGAGAACCTTCGAAACTATGTTCCCTCATAAAGTACCCTCTGAAACCCTAAACCCTACACTCTACATCCTAAACCCTACACAGACCCTATACTCTATAGTCCCCCTTAAGTAGATAGAATATGGAAAGGTTATTATAATATACCCAAAGCCATATTCTATCTACTTCAGGGGGACTATAAACCCAGAAGCCCGAACTTTAAACCCTAAACCCTAAACCTTGAACCCTAAAACCCTAAACCTTAAACCCTAAACCCTAAAGCATCGCATGCGGACCCATAGTGACGTCATTCGACCGCCGCAGAGGCGAACAGCCATTCATCAGGGTGGTGGAGGGTGCCAATCTGTGTTTAGGGTTTAGGGTTTAGGAGCTTTAGGGTTAGGGCTTAGGGTTTAGGGTGCCAACACCTAAGGGTTCAAGGACCCAATGGTCCAAAAGGGTTACATTGGGGTTATATGGGGATATTGGCAAAGAAAATGGAAACGACTACTTAGGGTTTAGGTTTTAGGGTTTCTAAGGGTCCAAGGACAAATCATAGGGCTTCAGGACCCAAATACCGTTAATGTTAAAGTAGTTGGGCCCTAAGACCCTATTCTTTGGGTCCTTGGACCCTTAGGGAATCTGTCTAAGGAATATTCGGGCTGAGGGCGAATGTTCAGCAAGCTCGTACATCCCAGGACCATACATGCAAAGGAGATGATGGGATACGCGGGTAGCACTTATTTTGTTGGTTGAACCCAGTAAGGTTAAACTACTATACTCAAAAAGAGGATATAATTTTCCTCTATAATGGTAATATAGAATCCCCAAATAGAATCACTACTCATGTGTACCATTGTCCAAGCTCCTAGTATGCCCCTTAATAACCCCTTTAATACTCCCCTGTACAATCCCCCCTGTAACCCGCCCTTCAATGAGTTTAGACTATGGCTCATGCGGGTTTCTCAGAAGGCCACAGGACGGCATGGAAAACCCCTTAACCCTCAAATCCCAAGCCTTCAGGCACTAAACCCCTAAAGTAGAAGCCTAGAAATCTCTACATGTACCCCCCTAAAAGTTCACCTGAAACTATACTATAACAGATCTCAAGAACTTCTAGTTATAGCAGAAAATACGCCCTAAAAACTCATCATAAGACAGCTTAATTCACAAACCTATTCTACTTGTCAAACACTCATCAACCCCTTAACCCTAAACCTTAAACCCAAGGAAACTTACTGGTTCTGAGTAGGGAATCAGGGAGTATAATCCCTATATGACCCCTACGTGATGTATTCCCTTTTTTCCCCACAAAACCCAACCACCTCAACCCTACAATGTATCCCCTTTTGGCCTCCTAAGCGCCAGTAAGTATAGGAGTACCTAAACCTAAACCCTAAGGCCCTAAGCCCTGTCTCTGTCCCTGACGCAACCAGCAGCCAGAGAAAGCACATACAGCTCAATCTTTGCTATATTAAATGGATTCAGGGTTTAGGGAAGATGCAATGGCCCAGAAGGGTAAAGTACACCTACCCAGCCGGCGAACTCTGAATCCAACAAGCCTAAACCCTACCTGTAACCCCTAAAACCTACAGCTTTATGGGTTATACCTACTAATCAAAAGGTAGTCACTACAAAACTGTAGGTTATTGGAGCCACAGGTACACCCTAGACCCAGGTCCTTCATCCATGAGTCCTGGAAATCCTGCAAGTGTCTGCATACGTCCTAAGCGTTCCTTACGGTCCAAGAATCAACTAATTACGGTTTTAGGGCTGTTAATGGTATTGGGGCCCTAAAGCCCTACTATTTGGGTCCTTGGACCTTAAACCCTAAACCCTAAAACCCTATCATTTGGTCCCTAAAACCCTATTCTTTGGGTCCTTGAACCCTTAGGGATTCGTTTGCACAGACCCCCACCCACCCACCCCATGTCCTATCAACGCCTGCCTTGCCAAGAGGAAGTTGCGCGCACATAAAGCACAAGAAGGGTTTTCATCGGCACCGGATTATTATTCCCCTTAAGTAGATAGAATAGGGGGTATATGCGGATCTTATTTTAATATACCCAAAGCCATATTCTATCTACTTAAGGGGGAGACCTTAGCGGGCTAGAGACTACGCGCGATAGACTCACCCAAGTCTTTCCAGAATGCTCTTTATTGAACGTGCTTTCAATTCAAGATGCCACACCCCTAAACCTCTGACCTTAAGTGTGCGGCTTATCTATTATCTACACGAGAAATGTGCATGTCCAAAACTGGATCTTCCTTGGAATCCTCACTATAGCTCATTTCAGCTGCTTTTTGGAGGCCCATCATAATAGCAATAATAAGATGGGTGGTTGTCAAAATTATGGTCCCTTTTTGGGTACCCTAAATATTAGGTGTCATATTAATTATAAAAGGGATCCAAAAAGGGACCATGATTTTGACAACCACCCATAAGAAGCAAAAACTACACACCAGATTCAGGGCATCCTTATGCACCGTTTTAGAAACCACGTAAGGTCTGCATGAACTGTAGTCCAAACTGACTAACGCGGGTTTTATAGGAGATCATATAGCGAAGTGTTTTAAGGCTTAAGCGAGGTACTCGGAGTGTAGACTATAGCTCATATAATGTTGAGTAGGGAACCTTTAGGACTCTGGGAGTTACTGAAGATGGGGCAGCCATGGAAACCTTGCGGGTCATCAGAACCACACGGTTTAGGGGTTCGGTGTTTAGGGCTCCGGAGTCCAGGGGTTAGAAACCCCTAAGCCCTAAACCATAGAGAACAAACTTTTTGGTGATGGTGTAAAGAACATTTTGAGAAAAACGCACACGCACATCTTCCTGATAATCTGCAAATGGTAGTTTCCATGAGCAATGGGTTTAGGGTGAAGGGTTAAGGGCCCCAGATGGACTCGCAGAATCCTTCTTATAGGGCTTCCCGAAAAAAGACTCGCCATTTGGGCTACAGCCTAAACTCCTAGTATCCCCCTTAGTAACCTCAATAGTAGTCCCCTACATAATCCCCCATCTACCGCCCTTTAAGGAGTTCAGACCCTAAACCCTAATCCCGAAACCCTATATAATCCCCCTATACCAGAGTACACTAGTGCCTTCTATAACCCCTATAGAACCGCCCTTGAAGAAGTATAGACTATAGCTCACTTGGGAATACGCAAAACACTCCCTTCAATCCACATCCTCCGTCCGTGGCTGGCTATTTGGCCCCAATTGGAAGTTTCCACACTGCGCTTAGGGTTCCGGGTTTTGGGGTTCAGGGCTTAGGGATGTGGAGTTTAGGGTTCTAGGGTTATAGTCCCCCTCAAGTACATAGACTATGCGTATATAAGGATCCCATTATAGTGTACCCAAAGCCATATTCTATCTACTTGAGGGGGACCTGAACCCTAAACCCTAGAACCAACTTTCTGCCTTGATGTGAGTTGATGTGTAATGAGGTTGGGATTTTGGGCCCCTGGTATTCGCCCCTAATCCTGGGATCTTCATTTGGGCCATTCTCAAAGCCCCTTTTGGTCATAGGTTAAATTACCGCACCTAATCCTTAGGGGTACCAAAGCGGGACCCTTTTTGGGAACTACCCACATGCCCACTATATGCCCCACAACACCCTCCAAACCCAATCAAGGGCCCATAGTTAGGAACCCGGAAGCAGGTAGGGGCTCACATTACGGGCCCGTGGTTATAGTCCCCGAATATGGCCTTAGGTATACTATGCAAAGATCCCCACATACCCATATTCCATCTACGTAAGGGGCCCTAAGCCCTGAACCCTATATAACCCATTATGGTAGTTTCCATGTTCTTTTCCATTATCCCCATATAACCCCTATAATTCTACCTGCTTAAGGGGGACTAGAGCACCCTAGATGCGCGTAAGGTGCGGAGTTTAGGCTGTAGGCGGCTCTGGGCCTGGGGTCTGAATGTCAGGGTTTAGGGCCTTGAAGGAATAAGCTCTTTTTGTTTTTGATTGTTTGTCGCGTTTGGGATTTAGGCAGGGTTTAGGGTTTACGGGAGTTGTTATGAGATTTCTCTGTCAGGATCACACGGCGCATGTTAGTTCATTACGTCCCAACAGGAAGAGAGTTTTCGTGCTTCAACCAATGCTGCCCAAGTCCTCCAGCTTGTCCACCTGAACAACTCAAATATTTGATGACGCGAACTCTTGTGGTACTAGTATTTGTAGTACAAGCTTTGGGCAAGTACGTTTATCGAGCACATGGACAATTAGGGGAATGTGGGGATACAGGATAAAGGGCAGTGATGCTTGCGGGCAACTACTGGAAACTGCCATATGTTGGGGGAAATTTCGCGCACGCAATGTCCCATAGCCACTCTGCCCGGCGTCAGCATGTGCGACGTCAGGTGGTCCGCCACTAGAACATGGGATATCTCAAAGAAGTGGCTGGTGCTCAAAACATCGCCTTCTTAGAGGGCCACACTGCGAGCATTTCAGCGTGGGGGCTTGTCAAAAATTCTACGTCCCACAGCGCGCAATACAGGTTAATGAAGGAATGTACCTTAAAATATCCTAGGACCCTCAATATGCGCTAAAATCTACACTCCTAGTATCACCCTTACTAGGCCCTATAATACTCCTCTATATAGCCCCCTTTAGCGAGTTTGGACTATTGCTCATAAGATCTAAGGTATATTTACTTCATTCAATGGCAAAGGGCTCCCTGGGCTTGGAGGCGACCTTGAAACTAAACCTTCTTTAAAACGTCCCATGAATCCTATCAACTTCATGAGGGTTTCGGGTTTACTAACCTTGTACCACAACTTCATGAAAATCCTATGAACCCTATAGACCTTACGCCCAACTCCCATATCCAATAAGTTCACGGTCCCAGAACATACTTTAACATCTAGCTTATTTCCAATTATAAGGACCCCAGGGACACCCAATCAAGCTGCTGTGGCAAAGACTTGCTCTGTTTAGGGCTTAGGTCTTAGGGTTTAGGGCTCTTGATCAACTTGGCGACAGCCGGTCAGAGACAGCTTTCCATCGCACGGAACTACTGAGGGACCCTCTCGTTGCAGGAAGGTGGTTCTGGAGTTGTCACACGTTTGGTTTAGTGAAAAACCCTAAACCCCATATGAGCCGTTGTCTAAACTCCTAGAATCCCCTGAATAACCTCAATAGTCCCCTAAATAATCCCCTATATAACCCCCTTTAAGGAGTTTAGAGCCTAAACCCTAAACCATAATCCCTAAACCCTATATAACCCCTAAACTATAGTAGTCCCCTATGTAAGGGTAACCCAAAACCCTATCGAATTCGTGAAGGGTTTCGGACAGGCTTAAGCCTCGGCGTTACGGGCTGACTCTCAAATCACTGAACGCGCTGTAAACCCTAAACCTTAGGTACTGCCCGCCCCCCACCCGACCAGTAACAGTCCATATTAGGGGTCCTCTTAGGGCCTATATATACCCATATTATAATTATTAAGCCCTAAGCCTGAAACCTTAAAGCCTAAATAGGAAGTCCAAAGTTTGAGCTCATCCTTAGAGGTCCATGGGTTTAGGGTTAAGGGTGGATGGACGAAACCCTACATTACCCGTTCTATACCTAAACCCCTGGAAGTATGCAAGTACTCTATACTTGGGTCATGCAACATTTTGTCCATCAACCGTATGAAGGTCTGGCCTATGGCTGGGGTCACAGTTGTCAGCTGAGGATTTAGGCGATGTTCCGCAGCAGAACGTATGAACTGAAAGAATGCCGGTGCCAATCCCCCAACACCCTAAACTCAAAGTCCCTGATGCTGCCAAACCACCCTAAACCCCCCTGTAAACCCCATCCTGAGCAATGTCGCGACCTGCACGAGGTACTTCCCGGTATATACCTAGTAATCTTGACCACGCATGATAAAGGCAGCTATAGTATGTTGGGATCCTTCTATGGGGCCCTTCTGTACTCCTACTCGACCACCATTAGTGGGTGGAGAGGATGCCTGAAAGAGCAGAGAGTAAGTTTAGCAGTCATTCAGGCGCTGCTGCTGCAGGCCCTCTTGTCTTAATCCTGAACAGGCTACCTTGGTGAATATCGTCAAGCACGAGCTGCTGAAAACCCAAACCTACATCCCACCTGGTGCCAGCACGCCTAGCAGGCTTAGCTTTAGGGTTTAGGTGTAGAAGCGTAGGCTTCGGATAGTTGTTGTTTTGGGGAGTCCCCAGAAGAAGGGTTATAGCATATATTGGGGTTGTTATTGGGGCCCCGCGTTATGTCATGTGGAAATTCCTATGAAACCCCGGCCACATCAGCAACGGAAGACCCTCTTCCATAAGGGAACCCAAAAAGGCACCCAGGCGGAGGCATCGGTGAATCGAATGTCAAGCCTTCAAGAGAAAATCTCATGCACAAACTAGCCGGAAGACAACTGGCATGTCTGACAATACCACAGATCTTCAGCACTAATCCCCTCCCTTAAGAACAAACCTCCCATAATGATAAACATCCTCCCTACTGTATACTGCCCTAACCCTATAAACCCTAAACCCTAAACCACTGGTCCTGAAATTAGGGGTTCATCTCTCCCACATCCCCTGCAGTCAACTCCCTCCACCCAGGGGCTGCGGACATGCTTCCCAATCTTCAAGACAATATGGGTGGTTGTCAAAATTATGGTCCCTTTTTGGATCCCTATTATAGTACGGCACCTAATATTTAGGGTACCCAAAAAGGGACCATAATTTTGACAACCACCCATATACCAGAATTTAGGACAC